>JAPYZI010005133.1:0-22926 GCA_030523105.1 Ophioninae sp. A BG-2022a
AATTGCCAGGACGACAGTTTTTTGCACTTTTCTCAGCTATTTCTTGACGGATCGCGATGATTCGGGTGTCAAAATGAGCGTCTCTTCATTGGCTAGGTCGATACACTCTTCGATTTGCGATCAAAAGCATATATACCCTCTATATAGCGTATAAATGCTCTCAGTGGTCAGCAATCAGCAGGGCGAAAAGTTTTCCATTTTTCTGGCGTTTTCTCCACGGAAAGTAACAATGTGGTTAGGCCAATGATGGAAGGTTCACTTACCGCTGCTATTGCGTCCTTTTTCGTTACTTTTGGTTATTTTAACGTCATAGTTCCCTTTGTCAAGGTTCTGGCTCGTTGTCCCTGGCAACGGTCTTCAAGTAAATTGGTACGGTGCATCGCGTGGTACATGGACACGGGGGAACTGGTATCTCGTGTACCAGAGAGCGGCGAACCGGGCAACGTTGTCCAACGACTCGGGAAGCGACTCTTGGTCCATTTATATACACGTGTAGTACATTCGCATACATAGCCTTGTAGAGTTCTAGTATCAACGCTGACTACTTTCCTTGTTCGCCGTTGATGGCGGCAGTCCCGCAGGGTGAGATGGTTTAAGGGGTTAAGTCCGGTGAAAAAATTACATCGTTACCTTCCTCAACGCATTAATGAAAAAATTTTTAAGAAGACAATCCTCGAAACATTTTAATCCTAATTTTATTTTTTACGTGTTCGAATTGATTTAATAAATTATTAAAATTGTAATAACTGAAAGAAAAAAAGGACATTTTTATGTATATTTGTATCTTAGAAAATATTTAATAATTATTGATCATTAACCATTTCAACATCATAGATGATTATTCGCTTAAAAAAAAAATTATCGGAATTTCGAAATTCACAAAACGAACCATTTTCTTTTTTCGAAAAAAAAAAAAAAAAAAGAAAAAACAATACGAAAAGTAAATTCTTTACCATTAAAAAAATGGTTACCATTAAAATAATATTTTAATTAACCATTTAATTAACCATATACCATCGTAAATAAATTTTCACTCGTTGTAAATAAAAATAATAATGATAATATTTTTTCGACGAAAAAAAAGTCGTAAAAAAATTGTTTTCATCCCTATGAAAAGGAAACCTAACGAAGTCAGAAAAAATCAAACGAAGCGCGATTTCCGGTGAAATTAATGGACTTCCTTTCCGAGTCGAGTTTTCTCAAGTACGAATGAATTTTTCGAAATGCATCGACCAGCTTAACCCCTTAAGAATAAAATAAGAGGAGCACCGTGGCAGAGAGGAGGCTTGTAAGAGGAAGCGGAGGAATGTAATGTATAAAAGACGAGTTTGAGGTTCTTCCCTCGTCCCTCGCGGGTTCGTTCGGTTTGCTGGTCTCCGGAGCGGCCCTAGACGAGACATTCGCTTCGCGACCGTGATCATGAGAGGTCCGAGTACTTGGAGTCCGCTCGGTGGGACGAGAGCTCATCTCGTTCTCCTGGTATTGCTAGTGAGTGACTTGGGTATAGCGCGTGCGCGAACGGTGGACAATTCTCGTCACCATCATCATCATCATCGTCGAGACGACGTTCGTCAATCGTTCAATGTCGAACCTGACGAATTACGTCCGAGGACTCAGCCTGTGTTCGTGCCGGAACTTCCACTCCCGGAAACCGGAAATCCCGATCGAACTGTTTCATCGGATGACCTTGAGAAGGTCAACGCTCGTCGGAGCAAGCTCAATGATCCCAGCGTTGGTAAGTCCAAGGTTACTTCACCGACAACCGTTTCCGCCTCCAATGAACCATCCGTTGATCAACACGGAATCCGGAGATTCGACGCGGTCGTCCTCGCGAACGAAGAAAGCGGGGGAAAAGTATTGGCAAGTGCCAAATCGAAGAATCGTATAGTGGAGAACGCTAGATTGGATCAGACGGTTACCAAGGGAATCATCGTCAGGGATGGACCAGCCAACGATGATGACCTTCACAGTGACCTTCGCGAAATCCCCGAGGTCAAAGCGCACCGGAAGAGATCTTTGGACTACGCGAGTCCTGAGTCATCGGTTCAGCAAACTGGAGCTTCCGTGGAAAATACCGAATTGAAGATGGAAGCGTTACCGGTTCCCGAGAGTTCATCGTCGGAAACCTTGATGGGAGAAAAGTCGTTGGAATCCGCTGAGACGTTGGACGTCGCGTTGGTCCAACCGGAAATCGGCAAAGTCGAGGAAGCTGATGGCGTTTCTTCATCGGAGGTTGGTAGAAGTGTCGTTCCAGAAAGGGTTCGAGACGCTGAAGAGAAAGAGCCAAAAGAACAAGTTCCCGATTCAAGAAGCGTCTCCGAAGTCGACGACCAAAAGAATCAAGATGGCGACTCGGATGTTTCGAAGGACGAATCCAAGGTCACCCAAGAACGGACTTTCGATTCGTCCTCGCTCTCGCCTATTCTAAACACGAACGTCAGCTTGGAAAAACTCAAGGCCCAAGCAATCGCCCTTCAAACTTCCCTCAAGGACAAAGCTTTTCTACAAAGTTTGAGGGATCAAGATATTTTGCCGGAAATTCCAAAATTCACGGAAGTCGAGCTTTCCGAGGCGCTAGACACGGTTGCCACGATGAAGGACTTAAATGACGCAGCTGATTCCTCCTATCTGTCCAAAATGGACACCAGCATTCTGAGCCCTGATCAATTGGATATCATCAAACGCGCCGAGTGCCTCGTTCTTCGAGAGCAGAGGCAGAGCTTCGCCGAAAACATGATGGAGTGCATAAGAGGATTGAGTATATTGAACTGCATGAGGATCTTCGTTTGGCCCATCATCGTTGACAACATTCCAGCGTCGTTCAGCCAGAACTTGCCGTCATTGCCGATAGAAGTGAACGTGGCTGATTGGTTGCCCGGAAGAGGCCAAACGACCCCAAGATTCGGCCTTCATCAACGAACCCTCGTAACCCCGGAACTTCTGGTATCCAATATACTCAAGGACGCTCAGAGGTCGAAAGGTCATAACTGTACAAACCTTCCGACCTTCATCGATCCCAACAACGACACGCTCTCGCAATTACTGACACCAGGCCAATTGGAAATCCTCAGGATGGCCGAAACTCTTTTACCGGAATCCTCGAGATCCGAATACGCCGAAAAGATGAATTCTTGCGTTCGTCGATTCGAATATTTCTCTTGCGTCAAGTACTTCGCTTGGCCAACCGTCAAGGATCACTTTGAGGGTTTACCCGATTTCCCGGATTATCAAAGTTGGTACTCCAACGCTGGTGGTCCAAATCCTGCTTATCCGATTCTTCCTTATCCCGGTCTTGGCGAACTTCCGGAAGTCGTTGAAGCTGACGCTACCAGAACTAGTCATCCGAAACCGGAAACCATAATTGTCCAAATACTGTCCGATACGCTGAAACAAACTCCTCGTTTGCCTCAATATTCGGTTTATCATTCATTTCCCCATCTCGGTGTTCCCTTAATGACCTCTGATCAAATGGCAATTTTCTACACCGCCGAGCAATTGATACCTGAACCAATGCGTGCGGAGTTCGTTGCGAAAACCGTCAAATGTATAAGAGACTACGATTACTTGACTTGCACCAAGTATTCGACCTGGCCGGCGGTCCGTCAATTGTATCCCGGTCTGCCTCAATTTCCGGATTTCTCCAGTTGGATACCAACTTTCGCGCTGCCGCAGTTACCCGATTTCTCTCAGTACATACCGGACTTCGGTAGCTTTTTCCAGAACCTGCCGGGTTTTCCTGGAGGAACTTCGGGTCAGCAGCAACCCCAGCAGGAAACCCAAACGCAACCGGTTCCCGACAAGCCACCGAGCCAAAGCGCGGAATCGCCAAGCTTGGCTAAAGAAAAGATTTCATCAGGATCAGCCGATCCAACCGAAAATCGGATTATTGAGATTTTATCAAACGTAAAATTGGTGGTCCCACCTGGAAACTCAAAACCGGTATCGTCGGTGACGCATGGAACTCTGACGGTTCTGAACGGTTTGACTTACGAGCAGCTGAGGATATTGGCGCTTTCGAAAAGTGTGGTACCGGCCCAAATACGCGAAGATCTTGACTCGAGACTGGTGGGTTGTCTTCAGGGTGGAAGTGACTTTCTGAACTGCACGAGAAACGTCGTTTGGCCGACTCTCCGATCTTACGTCAAAGACCTGCCCGGTTTTCCTCGAGTTGACGAAACGAAAGTTACGGATTTGATGGATCAAGCAACCGGACTGTTCACGGTGAATCCTAAATTAGCGAGCCTTCAGGGAGCGTATGCTATCACTCCAGCGATCTATCAGCCCGTCGTCCATCCTCAAGTTCACTCGGCTGGAAGATCACCATTGGAGAGCAAAATCGTTGCGGAATCCGAGGAACCGTCATCACCGATAGCTCGAACGTCTATCGGGGTATCATCCACCGTCCCTACCAGGCAACTGTATCAGACCGAAAAAACGTCCGATTCTCCAACACCGGTAATATCTATCACCGACGCTAGATTCACGCCGATATTTTCCGAAAATCCGGAAACGGTGCTCCTGAAGATTTTGACGAACGTCCGGTCGTCATCGAAGTTACCGGACAGCCAGGAAGCGGTTCAAGGTGTCGGTTATCCGGAGTCTCTCGGTGGGAATCTCAGTCCCAGCCAGCTGAGTATAATTCAAGCATCGGAGAACTTACTACCGGCCGGTTCAAGGCCAATCCTGATCGAGAAGATGGCCGATTGCGTTAAATCTACGAGTTTCATGATTTGCACTCGTGACATACTTTGGCCATCGGTGACTCAGTACTATCCAAGATTGCCGAGTTTTCCAAATTTCATTGGGGACTCCGCCAAAGAATTCCAGTCGAAGAAAGATCCGGGCCCGTTGGCGTCATCCGCCGCTATATCAGAGACAGACGTGAAGACTGGACAACACGGGGACGCCGTGGTTACCATAACCGACACCCGATTCGTTCCCATCTACAGCCAACATCCGGAAGAATTGATTCTCGGAATCTTAAAGAGCCTACAGACGCCATCTTTATCTTCGCAGACTTCCGGAAAAAGGACACCGCAGAGATCACCCGAGTTCGCAACGACTTTCACCGACCAACAAGGCAACATCATAACCGTAGCTGGTAATCTCTTGCCCGAATCGATTCGGGAAGTTTTCGACAGGAGAATGACGGAGTGTACAAGGGAAAGTGGATTTTTGGATTGCACGAGAGACATCGCGTGGCCAACCATAGCTCAGTTCTTTCCGCGTTTGCCGAACTTTCCACAAATCGGATCGGTGCCCGATTTGAGCGTGGACCGGAAGCCAAGCCAGTTGCCGGCTCTGCTTCCGGTTCGGCCGGAAACCGCTGGAATATTGGGTCTCACCAGTCCTGGTAAACTCGGTCAAGTTTTACCAACGGAGAACGCCATACCGATTTCCGCTGAGGACGAAGCGGAGACCCGGATAGAATCGGTACTGAAGGACGCGTCATCGCTGAGGAAGCCATCATTGGGGACTCAACAGACGTACCTCAAGGATCCATTGGTCGGTTCGCTTTTCAGCGAAAGACAGGCTGGCGTCATCAGGATGTCGGAGGATTTACTCCCGGCTCCGATCAAACCTATCTTCGTAACCAAAATGGTGGAATGCTGCCGTCTCGATGTCTTCCAAAATTGCATCCGTAACGTCGGTTGGCCAATGTTGCGACAGTTCGTACAGGGTATACCTGATTTTCCGGAGTTGGGTTCCTACTTCCCTCAGATACCTCAAGAGATACCTCAGATTCCTCAGTTTCCGGAATACCCACCGCAGCTCCCGAGTTTCTCGGGAATCGAACTTCCGGGCCAGGGATTCCTGTATCCACTGAGAAATCAGGAGAGGCTGCCTCATCATCAAGAAGCCGCTTACCTAACCCAGGGTTCGCTCATCGCTGGAGGACATCCGGGTGGATTGTTCGTCAGCAGCCTCCAGGGATTAACTCCGTCCGTAGGTGAACTTCGAATTGGTGATGATCAGGGTTGGGTTAAAGCGATGCCGATGAATCAACGACACAACCTGATCAGCTTGTTTCGTTGCTTTTTATTTTATTACAGAGATTTATGACTTTTGCGTTGTTCATTTGCACGCTTGAAGCCTGCGAACACGAGACACTTGTCAAAGAGTAGCATTCCAACCAAAAAGAATTATCTTGCATTATCGTTTCTGCACTCTCCATCATAGGACTATTTTGCGTTTTTTATTTTGTCGTTTTGGTTTTGTTGCGTTTTTTAAATTAATATTGCGTTTTTTTTATTTATATTACATTTTTTACTTCTTCTGCGTTTTTGTGCTATTTTTTGTTAAATTTTTATTAAACAATTATATCGTAAAATTGTAATATTGCATGTCGTTATAATTTTTGTTTTTCTCTGATTGCTCGAAATTTGTTTTCCCGGGCGATAATAAAATTAATCATCGTAATCATCACCGTGTCGAATTTAGACGATCTCTTCTCCCCAGATCCATCAGCAGCATCAGGAAGGTCAAGCTCGTCAGGGGATCCATTTGTGGTACGAGGAGAACACCCAAACGGGTGGTCCTTATCAGCGGAAGACGCAGCGAAGAAATTAGTTACGGAAGTAGGATCGGAGGGACGAAGAAAAAGATCGCTCGAGGCGAAAGACGATTATCAGGATATATCGACAGAGGGCATTGGGCCGTTAAACATGACGGAATCAGAGTTCCTCGAGTTGTTAATAAACTTAACCCAACGGAAAAATGATGACACGATTAATACGGATTACTTCGTCGAGAGCTTGAACGGTTCAATGAAGGAATCGCTAACGGCTGATCAGTACGAGATACTGAAAATGGTTCAGGACATCAACGATGAAACTCATAGAGCTGGATTCATGTCTAGGTTAATCCAGTGCATCAGGAGTCTCAGTTTCATCAGGTGTATGGGAATATTCGTGTGGCCAGTCATCAGCCAGAACGTTCCATCGCTTGGATTCCCAACGCTCGGCAGTTTCAATCCTTTCGGCAGAGAAGAAGCGCCAACTGATTTTCAGAGTTTCTTCGGAACCGCGATCAACTTCGAGAAAGAACTGCTACGAAGGAAAGAAGAAATCGAGGGGATTCTGGTCGATTGGTATCGCGGCTTGGTGGAGTCAAAATTCGAAAAGAGTTACGGTTCAATGACTTTTAGAGGTTACGGTGACGGTGAAATCGGTATTAGCATCAGACGCGGTCGAACCGGTAGAGCTGCCAAAATCAAAGACAACAAAAACTTGCCGAGTATACTGACGATCATCAGTGACATAATGGAGGACATGCTGGAGCAGAGGGACCCTAGACCGGAAGTCGAGAAGAGAAGAGAACAGGGTAAGAGCAGTGGAAGATCGCGCGTTCCTAAAAGTCTCTTTCGTGATCCATCTTCCATCGACGATTCCAACCAAGTCTTGATCGAGAAGTCGCGTCAGGATTCAACCAACGACGACCGGATAATCGCGATGTTTCTAGATAAATTGGCAGCGAACGGAAGCGACTATGAAACGCCAAACGAGGAAACGGACAACCGGATGAACCCGACCAACGCTTACGAGGCGTTCGAGCTCCTCTTCGGTACCAAGCTGAACGAGAAAATGACTCAGAAATTGGATATCCCGGAGAAATCCGATTCCAGTCTTTACTCGAGAAAGTTACCCAAAGAAGCCAATAGCCGGAATGAACCTGATGAACAAAGCGACCGCTCGGGTCTGACGATCAGACTTCCTCGCATCGATGATGATTTCTTCAACCGGAAGTTCTCGAGCAGTTTGACGGCGTTGGGGAGAAAAATGAAGGACCAGATGATCCAGATGGCGCCAGGGATGAGTTTCCTAATTTCGTTCTTCGCTCAGATGATGCTGGCACATGCGAAAGCGGCCGCTTCGGTGGCTGGAATGATGAGCAACATGGCTCTAGCTTCAGCGATGTTCAGCATGATTCGCCAAACTCTCTTCGGGTCCATGAACAATCCGAAGGTCAAATACGTTTATGACAATTCGGCGGTTGGTCCAGGAATCACGTGGCCTCATTATTATCACAAGCCTTGAGGGAATCGCTCCTCCGGAGAGTCTTTAAAGATTCCGCGTTGATTACAGTAGAAACATCGAAAGTCCGTTTAACGTGTTATCATTGATTCATCAGTCTTATTTATTGCAGCTATATTTTTATTTCGTAACTCGTAGCGATCATTTTTTTCATTTCTTCGTTTCCACCAGAATTCCGCTTTTCGCTCATATCATTTATGGGGATTTCGATGGTGCTGGGTACTATTAATCGTCGTACTCTTGGGGGCTTTGGCCATTGTGATTACCTGAAAATCAGGGTTTTTCGAAATTATTTATTTTTAGGGAACGAGCGAGACGATCGAAGAATCCTTCGGTCGTTCATTCGTCTTTTACGTTAACAACGTTACGTACCCGATTACAAAACAAAATATTAATTATTGCAGCGATTATAAAAAATTAAACAAAGAATTTTTTTAACATTTGTGGCTCAGTGGACTCGTTTCAAAATAAATAATATTGGCGGAGACAAGACCGGGATTTTTAGTTACCTTTTTGCAATAATAAAATAAACTATTTTCCATTTTTCACGAAAACATGAATCGTTATTGTTAATAATTTAAAAAATTGGATTAAAAAATTCGATAAAAATAAAAATGATCAGTGAAGGTTAAGCTCCTGTTCCACTGAACGAGTGTACCAAATTTCAACTAAATTCGGCAATTGGCCATTGAGAAATCAATGGAATCGCAAGATTACCTTCAATTTGTGATTTCTGCATGACACGTTGGATCCTTCGAGTTATCTCGCGCGACGAACGATTTTTTTACTAATCCACAGTAGCCTGACCCTTCGAGTCGTCCACACGAATGGAACTCAATGTCATTTTCTTTGAAATAAATATTTTACGCTCATCAATAATATCCTTTACTTCAACTTCCAACGCAGAATCAACGAGATCATCCGAAATCTTGCGAGGATATGAGTTTTGTTTGTTTTTTTGTGCAGTGCAATAAACAACGTAAGATGGATACAAAAATTGTGACGTATTTCATTATCCCGATCAACAACCGTATCACCAATTTGCAATAACAATACTAATAATAATAATAATAATAACAGCAACGAAATAAAAAAAAAAACAAAAATAACAACAATACAAAATACAAAAGTAACAACAATTAGAACAATAACAACAATATTAATAACAAAAATAACAACAATAAAAATATTCATAAAAACAACTAGAATAATAATAACTATAACTATAACAATGACAATAAATATTCTAATAACAACAATAGGAACAACAAACATATTGTTATCAATAAACAATGATTTTTCGACAATGATTTTTATAATAAACAATAAACAATGTTTTTTTGTTTATAATAAACGAAATGTTTGTTTATTATGTTTGTTTATTTTAAAAATGTTTGTTTGTTTTTTGTTTATAATAAACAAAAAACAAAAACAATAAGCCCAAACAAACAATTTATAATGAACAATAAACAATGATATTCGACAATGATTTTTTGTAATAATGAATTATTATTACAATGATAATCGTAGCGCAACATCCACCTCACCATTTGAGAAAAATGAAAGCTTCTTTTCTCTTGGAAACGTCACGCGATGATTTTCCATGTTGTTTTTTTTTTCAACGAGGTAGGAGCACCGTTCCATTCGGAATTTTCCATTCCAGGATCGCGGAAATTGGTTACTGGAGCATTGCATAATATTCGGAGCAAGACGTTTCGCATGCTCGAGCCGGGAGATGATTGAACGACCGAGAAATAATAAAGAGACCAACGGAAATTTGCGTCGATCTCGTTGCAGACGTACAATTATTCGAAGGAATATTCATGATACGCGAATTATCGCGAGTCGCGTGTTATCATTGGAGAACGTGGCCGTTTCGCCCATTAACTTTCACTGTCGTTCGATCCAAAACGAATAAAACCGTTGACACCGCGGGATTATGCCACTTCGGTCCCTCCGAATGTCTCCAACTTCCAATCCGATATATATACATATTTATTTATTTATATATGTCTACATATAAATGCATAATCTTATCTAATTCGCCTCATCCATTTTTTATCAGCGGCGAAATAATTGCTGAGCATAATTAAAAAAACAACAACAACAAAAAATCGATCGTTCGAACACGGCACAACCATTTGTAAATTGCATTTTCTACCCCAGGAAAAGAATGCGTCAACTATTCGTAAAATCGAGACTTTTTAACGCTGGAATAATTCAATGAACGAATTAATTTTTTTTTTTTTTTTTTTTATATAATTTAATCACAATTTTTGTGATGGGAAGAACGAACGAATAATTCAGTATTTGTATACTTAATGAATTAATCAAATAAGGGTTTACAAAGAATTTCTCATTAGTTTTTCTCCCACATTTTAATTCAACGATTCGTAAACAGAAAACCATTTGTTTAATCCAGAAAATAATTCATTTATTCATTCATTATAGAAGTCATCGATTAATTAAAGGATCATTTACAATTAATGCTAAAAAAGATGAATGAACAAATGAATTGATTGATTAAAATAAATAAGTAAATAATTCGAAAAATTAATCATAAAAATGTATTTTACACTGAGGACTCAATAATTAATCAATCAATCAATTAATTAATTAATGAGTCCTTAGTATAAAATAAATTCGTACACTAAATTTTCTAAAAAAAAAAAAAATATATTATTAAATGAATTTATAAATCAGTAGAAAATTCATTTTTCGTAATCATTGACGACTAATCTCGTGTGCCCCTGGATGTCCATCAGCAGTTCCGACAGTTTTTATTAATTCCACAAATAGCGAAATAAAAATTCCTCAAAAGATCGAAAATTCAATCGAAGCTTTTTTTCAACGACTGAAGAGCCGATGAAAAAAAAAGAAAGATGTCGGTCAACACAGGAGCTAACATTAGATTTCCATCCGGATGAAAAAAAAAAACAAAAAAAAAACAGTCGAACCCAAACAGACGAAGAGACGAGGATGGAACGAAAGTCGATGGTCATCGTACGGAAACGAGAGAAGATTATCAGCGCGAGAGAA
The DNA here is from genome assembly GCA_030523105.1 of Ophioninae sp. A BG-2022a. Classification (NCBI taxonomy): domain Eukaryota; kingdom Metazoa; phylum Arthropoda; class Insecta; order Hymenoptera; family Ichneumonidae; species Ophioninae sp. A BG-2022a. The sequence goes on from JAPYZI010005133.1 coordinate 11,073, forward strand.
GTTTCGTAGTTGGTAGGAGGACGGTATCGGTAATAAAAAAAAAAAAAAAAAAAAAAAAAAAAAAAAAAAAAAAAAAAAAAAAAAAAAAAAAAAAAAAAAAAAAAAAAAAAAAAAAAAAAAAAAAAAAAATGCAGAGCTCGCCTTTCTCTTGGCGCTGCCTCCGCTCGGCTTGCTTTCGTCGGGAGGTTCAGAGCCCTCGCCAGTTCTCGCACAAGCCCGATCAAGGAACCGTCGTACGAGATGTCGCGACAGCCGCGTTCCCTCGATCGTGCCTAACACTCGTACGAAATGATCCTCGGATTTTTTTGACCCGCGTTTTTTTCTTACTCGCATTTTTCAATTTTTTTTATTTTCGATTCGTTTTTTTTTTTTTTTTTTTTTTTTTTTTTTTTTTTTTTTTTTTTTTTTTTTTTTTTTTTTTTTTTTTTTTTTTTTTTTTTTTTTTTTTTTTTTGTGAAAGGTACCGTTTTTCTCGATTCAAAACGATTTTTAAATCGTTTGTTTATTTATTTATTTATTTTTTTTTTTCTTTTTTTTTTTATTCCCTTTTTTGTTTTTCAATACGAAAAGAAATATTGAAAAAAATAATCGATTCTCGATGCCCGCTGGTCTAAGCTTATTTTTCGATAAACAGAAAAATAATTGTTTTTTTTTAAGGACGTTGCGATCAAATGTCAAATCAAATGTAAGCAGGATAATAAAAAATGCGATAATTGTATAGGCGCTATTTTGATATTATATTGCAACGATGCATCGGGCTACAAGTGTCCGTATATAAGTATTTGTCAAGGCCCACGTGTCTGCCTTATGACGTACCGTGATTCGAACCCAAGCATGGCCAATACGTTGGATACGAATTCTTTAGGAATCCCTATCCCCCGACCCGCCACTTTTTATGAAGCGTCGATGGACTCGATGAAATATCAGTGTAGGGTTATATGGATATGGACAATACTGATAATCTTGGTACCAACGATAAAAACAAGAAAAACAATCGCGACAATAAAAAAAAATTGAAACAATGCAAATTTTATATTGTTATCGATGACACTTATAACAATTATAAAAATAACAACAATAATAATCAAAATTTACGGTAATTTATTATTATAAAATATTAAATTATAAGTTTTATTTATTACATTATTATTTATTGCGTAACAATTATTATTATTGTTGTTGTGAAATAAATAATAATATAATAATTATTATTACTATTATTGTTACAAACCCAAACAATAATAATAATTATTATGGGTTTATTACCAAACATAATAATAATTGTTTGGTAACAAACAATAATAATAATAATTATTATTATTGTTTGTTACCAAACATTAATAATAATTATTATTATTGTTTGGGTTTGTTTGATAACCCAAACAAACCCAAAGAAACCCAAACAATAATAATAATAATTATTATTATAATTGTTACTATCAATAATAGTAACAATAATAATAGTAACAAATAATAATAGTTAATATTATTACGATGATGATGATTATTATTATAAGTTTATTGTAGTTGATTAACAATTATTTATTATTATTGGTATTATTAAATACCACGGTACAGTTTTTGCACCTCAGAACTATATTTAATGAGTGAATGTTCTGAAAGTCCGCAAAGAACGTATGTGTAAGGAAGGTCGACCGGTGGACCCAGAAAATCCTTTTCCTCCGCTTATTGTGACGGAGACGGAGAGAGGGAGAGAGAGAGAGAGAGAGGCTTTTGAGGAGGCGGGGGGGGGGGGGGGGGGGGGGGGGGGGGGGGAACAAAAAACGAGGGGGGGTACGGAGAGGGGAAACAGGCTGAAATAATACACAGTGGATTTCAGCAACGGTAGAATTCAACCGCTATTTTAATGTTATTGCGGCGTTTCGACAACCATAGAGAAACGAAAGGTATGCTTTGCCGCGCGCGTCCATGACAATGATTTTCTCACATGTATATTTCAAAAGGGGCACGAGTATGGGTTAACTGGGTTTTGTCCCGCGCCTCGGATAGAAAGTGGAAGTGGCCACGATGCGTGTACCATTTTCCTTCCGTTAAAAAAGGATGGACAGAAAAAAAAAAAAAAAAAAAAAAGGAGAAAAAAAAAGAAAAATTCCCTTTCCGGCAGAATTTTTCTTTTTTTTTGTCTCTCTCTGGTTTCTTTGTTTCGTCCGAGGGCGGCGGAACACTCGTTTCGTGGGTTTCACGCGCGTCGATATGACGGAATCACGGGCTTTCGTTTCCTTCATTTTCATTATTTCCCCTCCGTCTCCCTCCCCCCGCCGATTTTTCTTTATTTCGTTTTTTTTTTTTATCATTCGTGTTTTCACACGCGGACGTTGCGTGAGACCGCGAGCAAACGTCGTCGTTACTACATTTGGAAAACTGGGTTTTTCTTTTTTAAGGGGTTGCACTTGTTTTTGATTATTTATTTGTTTGTTTTTTTTTTTCTTTTTTGGTTCTGGAAGGAAAGTCAACGGGCTTACCAGGCGACTCGGATTTTATTGAAATTTTAAAGATGTTCAACGATTTTGCATTTTCGTTGTTGTTGTTTTTTTTTTTTTTTTTTTTTTTTTTTTTTTTTTTTTTTTTTTTTTTTTTTTTTTTTTTTTTTTTTTTTTTTTTTTTTTTTTTCTATTTTTTTTTATTTTTTTATTTTAATTTTTAAGGGGAATAATTATAAATTATTGAGTGGAATTTTGATATATTTTTTTCTTTTTGTCAAAAAGATATTTTTGTATTTTTTTTTCGGTTTTTTTCTTCGAAGAAATCTAACATCGTTGTTAGTAAATAATTATTTTAAAAATGTTGAGAGAAAATAACGAAGGTGAAGAATAAAGTATACGTGCGAAATCAGAGGTCCAGTACTTTCGTTAAGAGGAGGTTTCATATATCGAGTTTAAGCGCAAAAGTATATGTAATCTTTCGATTCCTGATCGCGGGCATTATTTGCGATAACAGTATGGTGCAATCCAACTTTTACCTACGTTTCCTGATGTGGAAGGGGCCTGCACCGTGCCAGTTGTAATTGTGTACATTTACTTGGTATACGGAACGGATAAAGTTGTGGTGCATCTATTTATTATTATTATCAATTTTATTAATAATCGTTATTAAATGGGAAAAGTTTATTTTCATTTAGCAATTGATTTTTATTTACGTTTTTCGAAGAAATGCCGTTATGACATTATTGTACTGAATAATTAATAAAAAAGAAATTTTAAGACGAAGAATATCGTGAAAGATTTAATTTTTTTAATTAACATTTTTATTTTTATTTATTATATTTTTTTTGCTGAAATACTGTTTGCAGAAAAATACTTTAGAAAATTATTTATAAAAATTATTAGTTAATTTATTATACAAATATACTTTGTTGAATTATTTTTTTCTCAAATTTTTTCTTGAATTTCTTGTTGAATTTTTCATTAATTTTTTGTTTAAAAATATTTTTTTAGACGATGCTTTAGGCATCGTTGATGACTAATTTCTTTTTGTCAAAATTTCTTTTGCCTAAAAATTTTTTTGTCAGGATTTCTTTTGCCAAAAAATCTTTTTGTCAGGATTTCTTTAGCCAAAAAATCTTTTTGCCAAAATTTCTTTAGCCAAAAAATCTTTTTGTCAGAATTTCTTTAGCCAAAAAATCTTTTTGTCAGAATTTCTTTAGCCAAAAAATCTTTTTGTCAGAATTTCTTTAGCCAAAAAATCTTTTTGTCAAATTTTCTTTTGCCAAAAAATCTTTTTGTCAAAATTTCTTTTGCCAAAAAATCTTTTTGTCAAAATTTCTTTAGCCAAAAAATCTTTTTGTCAAAATTTCTTTTTCCAAAAAATCTTTTTGTCAGAATTTCTTTAGCCAAAAAATCTTTTTGTCAAAATTTCTTTAACCAAAAAATCTTTTTGTTAAAGTATCTTTTTCAAAAACTCATTGTCGTATCGTCGAACGTTTAAAAATTTAATTTTTTCTTCGTTTCGAAGTTTAAAGTTTCGAAAACATAATGTTAAAATTAGATACCCTTTGGACCTGTTAACTCCTTGAATAATTATCAGTATGGAATAAATTGTGTATTTCGAGGACAGTCCTCAAAAATTGATGGTCCCAGAAGTGAACATTCGTCATACACGTCAAAGTGCATCGAAGCGTAAATGCAGCAAAACGAAGTGCACGTATCGGGCCGTTCACCAGCGTCTCCGGTTCACTCTCCGTAATACACGTGCAAATTCGCTCGTGCTACGCGATATTACGTACCGGTCAGACGAGTGCAAAACTTTTTTCGAAAAATCCACGTGAAAACTTTTATCGAACAATAAAAGAAGGCTATTACGACGCCGGTTGTATCGACAGCTTTAAACCGATTTGTGTGGGCGTTCAACGATAATTGCAGCGCTTTATCGTCGAGTCGTGTAAAAATGCAAATCGAGACGAACGTCCAGATTTCTAATGCAATGCATCTTCCTTTTTTTTTTTTTTTGCCATGAGATATTTTCGTTTGCGAAAGGGGAAATATTAGGTGGGAGTTGAGTGACATTTTGAATATCGTAGGCACGGAAACATTTTTTGAAAATCCTTCCATCGTTACTTTATGAAAAACAAAAAAAAAATGTTGTGTAATTTTAAAAAATTATAATTTAATACGATTAAAAAATATTATAATTTTCTATAATTGAAACAAAATTATATTTTTAAATAATTTATACTATTTTATTTTAAATTTCAATAATTGTAATTTTATATAATTTTGACAAATATATGTTTTCTGTTCTACGCTCCTTTTGTCCAATTTTCCATTAGACCAAACTAAAAATATTATAATTTTATATAATTAAAACAATATTGTATAAAAAAAAAAACTTTTTATTATTTTATTTTCAATCATTTTAATTTTATATAATTTTGACAAATATATATTCTTTGTTCTACGCTCCTTCTACCCAATTTTCCATTAGACCAAACGAATCAACTAAATTCGATTTAAAAACCAAAAAAAATCTTTAAAATAATAAATTTTATTTCGAATATTCATTAATTTTTTAAATGTAAAATGATTTATAAAATTTTTATTGACAATTATTGATTTTAAATAAAATGTCTTTAAAAAAATGATCATTTTTTTGAATAATAAAAAAAAAAAATTATTTTAAAGAATTTTCCTTGGTAAAATGGAATTTATTTAATTTTTTTATCGGTCGAATGAAAAATTGAGCGAAAGGAGCGTCGAACATTTGGGAGTGAACGAACAATATAAAAAGAATAGAGGTACGATACAATATTGAAAAATCGAAGGGTGCAAAAAAATGGAAAATTTTGGGTGGAAAAGCTGAATAATTGGAGAAAATGAAAAACTGAATATTTGGGGAGGCAAGAAAAAATCGAGAAGTACTATTATTGGTATTTGCAAAATAACGCGTGAAAATAAATAAGTATGATGATCCAGCCCTTAAAATCGTAATTTAGCGAGAGTGAGTTGCACGAACGCCCATGTCCAAGGGAGTATCCGCGCGGAGGCCAGAAATTCTCGGGTTGACACGGTTCTCGGTTCGTGCACGTATTCGTGCCGCGAATTACGCAAATGTTACGTTACACGAGCCCCCGCGCCTTCGCGAGACTACGGGTGCAATTAATCCAACAAAGTCTATGGAATAATAAAATAATAAAAGCCGTGCGATCTGTGCCAAGAAAATCCCTTGGAATAATCCTGACCCCTTGGAATAATTGCGACCCAAACCCAAACAAACTAACCCAAACTAACCTAAACTAACCCAAACAAACCCAGACTAACCCAAACAAACCCGAACAAACCCAAACTAACCTAAACAAACTCAAACTAACCGAAACAAACCCAAACTAAGCCAAACACACCCAAACAAACCAAAACTAACCAAAGCAAACCCAAACAAACCCAAACTAACCAAAAAAAAAACCCAAGCGAATTCCCATTGCGATCATAACCTAATAAATATCAAACAACTCGGCCTAATTGCGCTCGTAACCCAAACAAACCCAAACAAACTCCCCGTTGTGGAGATAACCCAAACAATCCAAACAAACAAAACTCCCCTCCTTTGGACTGCCAAAAAAAATACACGTAAAAAACTCGAACAAATTAAAAATGAAAAAAAAAAAAAAAAAAAAAAAAAAACAAAAAAAAAACAAAAAAAAAATAAAAAAAAAAAAAAAAAAAAAAAAAAAAAAAAAAAAAAAAAAAAAAAAAAAAAAAAAAAAAAAAAAAATTTCAAACCTGTATCAAGCTGACCGTATTTTCATGGGTCAGCGGATTTATTTCCGCCACTCTGCTCGATACCTGTTATGGACTCTTTATCGACGACTGCCCGGACTCTCCCCGATCACGCGCCGTTGAGGATGGAAAAACAAATTCGAAACTCTGCAAAACTCTACTTTTTTTGTTGGCTGGACCCAAACAAACCCAAGGAAAAGCAGATTTTGTTGGTACCTGAAGATAAGCATGGACCTGAACTATGGTTTTGGTTCAATGAACGTTTGTTTCTTTTTTTTTTTTTAATTTCAGTTTGGGTTTGGTTTGGGTTCCAATTTGGTGTTTAAAAAAATAATGGGCTCGTTTGGGTTTGTTTCGGTTCCTATTCATAGCTGAAAAAAATAATAAATGCATTTATTTTTGTATTTTGGGTTTGTTTGGGTTCCTTCAAGTTCTTGTTGATGGAAGAAGATAATCAGTGCAAGCTGATTTATTCTTTTTTTTTTCTTACGTTTCGTTTGGGTTTCTGGGTTTCTGTTGATGGATGAACAAATAATATATTTGTTTATTCTTTATTATATTATTTCGTTCGTTTGGGTTTGTTCGGGTTTCAAACCCGAACAAACCCAAATAAATGACGACAAAAATAAGCTTGTTTATTTTCTAAAGCATTTGCATTCCTTTTTTATTGTGTTTTGAAATTATTTGGTTCATAACATTTATTGTTTTATTTTATAAGATTTATCGATTTTTTTTCGATTAAGATTATCGATTATTTAATAATTATTTCTTTTGAGAATTCAGTTTGGGTTCGTTTGGGTTTCATTTGAAGACTGAAGATGACAATGGGACTGAATTTCACGTTGTTTAATTCCAATGAAACTTTATTTTTGTTCTGAAATAAAACGAGATTCCGGGGAGGAAGAAGAAATAATCAGGGATGCGTCGTCCATTCACCGATTTATATTAATGCGGTAAATTTTCTTTCTCGTCAGCACGCAGCATGAAATATAAATATTTATGGTTGTCTTCATTGTAGAATTGAAGAATTTAGAACGGTTCGAATCGTAGGCAACATTGTTCAATCCGTGTACCAACTGAGCGAGATTTTTTTTTAAATTCCCACGACCCTACGCGCTCTCCTCGTATTATGCGATTTGCTCGGAGAAGATCAGCACGCGAACACGTTTTTCCCTCTTTTTGAAGACGCGGACGATTCGTAATTGCGTATTGCGGAAGATACGTCGGCTCAGGTGTGCCTAACCAAAGCTCAGAATTTAGAAACATTTAAAAAATCATTTTTATATGTATTAACAATTGAAGCAATCAAAGCAACAATTAATAAACAATTTTATGAAGGGCCGTTGAATGGATTTCGCCAACTCGATGAAACCTAAAAAAAGATTTAGTCTTTTAAATATTAGAAAATGTAGATTTTTTTTTTTTCGATTTTTCGAGGGGTCGGATATTATTGTTTTTAATAATAAAAATGTTGGGAAGTTAAAAATAACAAATCCGGTGATTTTTTGTAAGCTTGTGTCATTTGGAGAAAATTTGCCAACGATGTAACTTGTATGATGAATTTTGTAAAAAATTCGACGTAACTTGATAAATTGAGTTCGCAATTTAAATTTCATAAATTTAACTCGAAATTCCAGTTGCCAAATTTACTTTAAAATTTGACTTGATACATTTAGTTCGTAATTTAATTTAATAAATTTAACTCGAAGTTTGACTTGATAAATTTAGTTCAAAATGTAACCTGATAAATTTACTCAAAAATTCGATCTGAAAAATTGAATTCTAAATTCAACTTAATAAATATAGTCCGAAATGTAATTTGATAAATTAATGCGAAAATATACCTTGACAAATGAAGTTTAAAACGAGACTTGATAAATTTCTTTACAAAATTCATCTCGATAAATTTAGTTCAAAATCTAACCTGATAAATTTACTCGAAAATTCGATCTGAAAAATTGAATTCTAAATTCAACTTAATAAATATAGTCCGAAATGTAAATTGATAAATAAATGCGAAAATAAACCTTGACAAATGAAGTTCAAAACGAGACTTGATAAATTCTTTAGAAAATTCATCTTGATAAACTTGGTACGACAATCGAACTCAACAAGCTTCGTAAAAAATCGAAAAGTCGAATCTGTCTGAAATTAGTCCAAGTAATAATAAAAACCGCGTTCGTAGCCAATCAGTCGGAAAGGTGTCGTATATTTGGTATGTTTCCGACAGAGGGTTAAAAATCGGAAGGATGGTCCAGTTGGCGATGTTGGTGGGCCTGGTAGTGCCGATAATGGCGGGATACGTTCCACCAGGACCGAAGTACGCGTGTCCAAAAGAGCCGATCTACGTATACCCGTGCACGTGTACGCGCGGCAGCGACGAGGGAATCTATCTTCGTTGCGAGAATACGAATTTGGCGAGTCTGAGTTTGGCATTCGTGAATCTCGGAAACGACGGTGTTCCGATCGCGGAGTTGATTATTTACAAGTGCAACATCGAGCGTTTTTACGGTCCGGCGTTTTATCCGTTGGAAGTTCGAGTCATAAAGTTTATCGAGACGCCATTGAGGGTCATCGAGGAGCACAGTTTTTTGGGGGTCAATAGGACACTCCAGGAGCTTTACATAACCGGAAGTAAGCTGGAAAAGTTTCCGAAGGAGGCGATCAACGTATTGGGCAATCTGACGACTCTCAGTATCAAAGGACACCGGATTTCCGGTTTGACCGGAAACAGCTTCGCTGGAGGAACGCTAGCTGGAAAACTGGAAACTTTGGTGATCAGTAACGGCGCTCTTTCCTCGCTACCAACCGACGCTCTGACGCCCTTGAAAAAACTGAAAATCCTCGACCTTCATGGTAACCGGATAGCAGAGCTGAAGAGAAACCAGTTCAAGGGCCTTCGGGATACCGAAGTCCTTGACTTGTCCCACAACGCCATCGCCAAATTGGATCCTTCTCATTTGGCTGATCTTACCAAAATGGGATGGTGCAACGTGTCCCACAATTTGATCGGAGAGTTGAAGAGGTTAACCATTACCAATTATTCTTACTTTTTCTCGTTTGGGTTTGTTTGGGTTAAGACGGTAGAAGAGACGGAAATGGATGAGACGTTCGTAATGTTTCCTTCTTTGAATCGAAATAAAAATGAACTTTTTATTATTTCAGAGGAACCTTCGCCAGGAATTCCGTTCTGAAAGTGCTGAATCTGAGTCACAATAAAATTCGGAAATTGGACGCTAACACTTTCAGGGGAATGAGATTTCTCAGGAGATTGTACATGAGTGACAATTTGATAAACGACGTTGGTCGAGGCACTTTTGGAACCGTCACGAGAATAGGCACGATCGATCTCGCGAGAAATTTGATCAAGAAGATCGATTATCAAATGTTTCATCAGCTGCAGTACGCGGAGGTGCGTTGTTTTCGAGACACGTGGAATTTTTGAAATCCCGTACTCGTCGATTCAACAAAATCCGGAATATCGTCATTTTTACATGTTTCAATGTGGGATTTTTGAAAAATGGTTTTTCTTTCGAAAGATTTGGGGTTTTTTGTAAATTTCAAATTTGATAATTCCATCAAATGTGATATTTTAAAAATTTCGTGCTTTCGAACGAGGAATTTTCAAAATGTTATGGTTTCGAAAAACGCGAATTTTCGTATTGCCAGAAAATATATAATTTTCTAAATCCTTCGGATTCGAACTTGGATTTTTGCGGATTTTTGAATGTTTAATTTATCGACTTTATCGAAATGAAAAAAATGTAATACGATGGCTAAAATTTCAATTTCAGTTGCTGGACGTCTCGGAGAACAAGGCAACGATAATCGAGAAGCTTGCATTCAAGGATCTATTTTTGGCAACTGTGAATCTGTCGCACAACGAAATATCGATAATCCAAGCAGGTGCCTTTGAGAACTGCGCGAACATAACGATACTCGATTTGAGCCACAACAAGATCGAAAACATAACGAAATATGCGTTTGACAGCGCGACATACGCGACGGAATTGCAGCTGAGTTACAATTCCCTGACGGCTTTGAATCAGGTGAGTTAACTTTGAGTTTGTTTGGGTTAATACATTTTTTAAATCAAATCTTGAAGAACATATCCTTTAAAAAATGATACCTTGAAGAATATATCTTCGAAATAAAACCTTGACGATAATAACTCCGAAATAAAACCCTGAAGAACATATCCTTGAAAGGAAACCTTGAAGAACACATCCGTGAAATAAAACCTTGAATAACCTGTCCTTGAAGTGAAACCCTGAAGAATACATCCTCGAAATGAAACCTTGAAGAACACATCCTTGAAATAAAACCTTGAATAACCTGTTCTTGAAATGAAACCCTGAAGAATACATCCTCGAAATGAAACCTTGAAGAACACATCCTTGAAATAAAACCTTGAATAACCTGTCCTTGAAATGAAACCCTGAAGAATACATCCTCGAAATGAAACCTTGAAGAACACGTCCTCGAAATAAAACCTTGAATAACCTGTCCTTGAAGTGAAACCTTGAAGAACACGTCCTCGAAATAAAACCTTGAATAACCTGGCCTTGAAGTGAAACCTTGAATAACCTGTCCTTGAAGTGAAACCTTGAAGAACACGTCCTCGAAATGAAACCTTGAATAACCTGTCCCTGAAATAAAACCCTGAAGAATACATCCTCGAAATGAAACCTTGAAGAACACGTCCTCGAAATAAAACCTTGAATAACCTGGCCTTGAAGTGAAACCTTGAAAAACACGTCCTCGAAATAAAACCTTGAATAACCTGTCCTTGAAGTGAAACCTTGAAGAACACGTCCTCGAAACGAAACCTTGAATAACCTGCCCTTGAAATAAAACCTTGAAGAACACATCCTTGAAATAGAACCTTGAATACCCTGTCGTTGAAATAAAACCCTGAAGAACACATCCTCGAAATGAAACCTTGAAGAACTCGTTCTCGAAAAAATACCCTGAAGAACCTGCCCTTGAAATAAAACCTTGAAGAACACAACGTCGAATTGAAATCTTGAAGAACGCGTCCTTGAAATAAAATCTCGAAGAACACGTCCTCGAAACAAAACCTTGAAGAGCTTTTTCACGGTTGGTTTGCAGGTGCCGTTGCACAACATGACAGGACTGAAACTTCTGAACGTGTCTCACAACAACATAAATACAGTACCGAGGCAGACGTTTCCAAAGCTGTACGAGCTTCACACTATTGACTTGTCGCACAACAATTTGTCGGATATTTTCAACGCGGTATTCCAGACCCTGTTTAGCCTGAGATACTTGAATCTCTCCCACAACTCGTTGGAGAAGATAAAGCCTTCAACGTTCGGACCTTTGCCGACGCTTCTCGAGTTGGACATGAGTTACAACAAATTGGACGACATAGCGCGTGGAAGTTTGACGAGATTGGCCAGTTGCAGGTATACGAATCATTCGACCTTGACCTTCCCTCGCAACCTTCGATTTCTCAAAATCCGAATATTCCATTTTTTCGTTTGGGTTTGTTTGGGTTCTTGAATTTCCGATTCGAATCTTCAATTTTTTCGTTTGGGTTTGTTTGGGTTCTTCAATTGCCGATCCGAATCTTCAATTTTTTCGTTTGGGTTTGTTTGGGT
>JAPYZI010005134.1:0-2500 GCA_030523105.1 Ophioninae sp. A BG-2022a
GAGAAACGCGTCCTTTATTGTCGGACCTTCCATTGAGGAATCCCGAGGGCCTCTTTGGCACTAGAAACTGAACGATTCGGGCTTCAAAAAACTTTTCTCATTTTGTCAGTACCAGGATGGGTAACGTTCCAGCAATGACGAAGAAGATGGGACGAACGGACTGCCCCAACTCCCTAAAGTCTGGAATCAACGAAAATGAGGACCGTTTTTTGAAGTAGGAATCGTAACCTCTATAGACGTCCCGTATTAAATCGATTTATAACAGAAGCCTTTTTTAATGCAACTACAAATAAATACAATTTCAATGATCACTTCCCCCACTCCTGCACCAGTAGAAAATTCGTTTTCTTTTTGTTTCTAGCTTTTATTCTGATTCAAAAATGAAAAGAAAAAATAACTAAAAAATTAATCATAAAAACTATAAACTTGAAGAATAAAGAAAATAAAATAAAAATTGAAATTGTTACAAATAAGAATTAAATAGAGAAAAATAAATTTACAAGAATAAAAATTAAAATCTTTGGAATAAGACGTAATCTTTTAATTTTAATAAATACAAATTAATCGAAGCGATTTGATATTCATTTTATTCGGAATTCAAGGACGACAAAATAAAAAATTAATTTCAGGAACGTCACAAAATCGTCAGTTCGGTCGATCGCACGATCGATAGCGTGAAACGAATAATCTCGAATGATGCGTTGAGAGATCGACGCAAATGAAAATAAATTTTCGGAACGTCGCTCGATAATTATACGGGTGAATGGGCCCGTAAATTTTTGCTTTTCCTCGGGGATGTGGTTTACGAGCGCACACTCAGGCGTTTCGTACAAACGAGAATTCGAGTACGCGGGAAAGCACGATCGCGTTACGGAAAACGAATGAAAATATTCGTGTGTGCGTTATATTAAAGCGAGCGTATTGAAACGGCCAAGAGTCGTAAAATTATCCTCGCCAACGTTTGATTATCCGTAAATTTGCGCTCGGCTAACGAGATTTCAATAAAGCGGGCATAGGGAAATTGATTTATGACAGAAGCTTTTTTTGGAATGAAACAACAATTTAAATCAAATCGAGTCAAATCAGCACTTTTTTTCTCAATATTATAACGATTGAACAAAAATTGAACAATTAAATTGAATATTTATTATTACGATTCAAAATAATTAATTATTATTTCAAAAATTAAAAATTCAATTGAATATTTATTATTACGATTCAAAATAATTAGTTATTATTTCAAAAATTAAAAAATTCAATTGAATATTTATTATTACGATTCAAAATCGTAATAATTTAATAATTAATAATTTAAATAATTTAATCGTAATAAAGTAATAATTTAAAATTAATTTAATCATTATTAAATTAATTTTAAATTACTTTGAATTAAAAAATTATTAATTAAATCATTGATTATTACAATTTTTGTATTACTATTACGATTTAAAAAAATTGAAAGTAAAAAACAAATTAAAAATTAATCATAAAAATTATAAACTTGAAAAATAACTAAAATAAAATAAAAACTGAAACTGTTAAAAATACAAAATAAATGTAGAGAAAAATTTAAAAAAAAAAAATGAAAATTACAATTTTAAAAGTACGAAATATCGCGCAGGTGCATCGATACATATTCCTGAACAACGAGGAATAAAGGACAGGGTTTCGCAATATGGATAGGACGAAAATTTAAATCAGAATAACCCGGACAAACGGCAATACGTTTCAATCGCATTGTTGAAAAGCGAGAATTGCCATCACTCGCTACCCTCCTCCGCACCCTTTTCCAAAGCTTTTCCGGCACGCTCGACGCCAACGGGTTTTCATACTGGAATTTATGAACGCGCAGAAGCGAAGTTTCACTCGCGTCGCGAGCGCCACGGAAAAGTGAAATTGCCTCGGGCACGTCGTACTTCCGGTGCAAGATTGATGCGTCAATAAATTTTCTAGGTGACTGTGACACGCGTCGTATTCGTTGCTTTTTTTTATTTATTCAATTATCACTCTTTCTCTCTCTTAGTTTTATAACAGTTTTACTATTATTATTATTTATTATAACATTATTATGTTTGTCTTCTATTTTTACATTTATTTTTTACCATACTTTCATTTTTGTATCATTTTTTATTATTTAGATTTTAAGTCCAGCTTTTATTTGTTATTATTGTTTTTATTATGGTTTATTTTATATATATATATATTTTTTTTTTCTGTTTATTCATTGACAATTAGAAAATAAAATAGGTTTGTTTCGTGCAAGATGTCATGTACATAAAATATTCGTATTTATTGACAGCAGGATCAGCAATTTCTTTTTTTTTATAAACAAAAAAGAAAATACATTTAAATTAAAAATGGCCTCCCACTCGAACGTGGGGGGACAATTACGAGGTAATTTAGAAAATATTATACTATTTATATAATGTTATAAATAGTACTAATATAAAAAAATCATCATTTTAATCATATCAAAAATATCACAGAGTATAATAAAGTA
>JAPYZI010005134.1:5000-11199 GCA_030523105.1 Ophioninae sp. A BG-2022a
TGCACGGGTGTTTCTTCCTCGAGCTACCGATCGCACACAAACACGCACACACACACCAACACGTATATATATTATTCCTTTTATTCCCTTTGCCATTGCGCGATCATCCTGCTGCCACCGTTTCCACTCGTCTTCTTCGTTCTCCCGGGCGCGTTGGAGCAATTTTGCGGTGGCTTCCGGAGTTCTGGCGCGAGATATCCGTTCCTCTTCTTGGCCATCACCAAAAGACGTGAAACAAACGCGATCGGCACACCGCAGTATCCTTCCGGGAATTCGTTCTGCAATTTATTGCTTTTTCTCTTATTCCTTTTTATTTCCTCTTTTTTGTCCCAACCGACTCCTCCGATCTTCCCCCTCCCTCTTCAACAATCCGAAAGAACGTCGTCATTCTTCTGTTTGACTTCTTTTATTTTTATTTCTATTTTTTTTATGTAAAAAAATTTTTATTTTATTTTATTTTATTTTTTTTTTCAGAGACCCGTTTAGGCTGACGCGTGTTGGGGACGAGGAGAATCGACGGGGACGTTAAACGCGTATGAAATATTGGTCGATCGTACAATCGGTAGGAGAAAGGATAGAGCGGCTCCCTCCGGAAGGGCGACCTCCTATATCGCACCCCCGAAACCGCAGAACGCCATATCGGCCTTTTGTTGTCGATTTCTTTTTTATTATTTTTTTATTTTTTATTTTTTATTATCATTTTTATATATTTTTTTTGTTATTTCGCTTCTTTCGCCTCTTCTCGATCGACGTCCGTCGTTCCTGGGACTGAGGACCGGGCAAGAAGTGGATGGGGGTGGGAGAAGTTTTGCGGGTTTGGGGGTTTGCCGATAGACATATGTTGCACGTGGAGAATCGAGAGAAAAGTTGCTTTGCAAAAAAAAAAGGAGTTCTAGATCGTTTCAGGAGTTTCGAGGCTCGGAGGCTTTTTTGGATCGTTCGAGGGATATGTTGATCGTTTGGGGATTTCCGGTATATGGATAATTCATATTTTTGTTTTTGGTTTCGTTGTTGCTTTTTTATTTATTAAAATTATATATATTTTCAGATCTTACAATTTTTTTTACAATTTATTGACTATTTATTGACAATATTTATTAAAATAAATATTTACAATTTTTTCATACATCGACAATAAATTTTTTCATATATTGATATTATTTGCTTTAATACATTCATATTATATCTTTCTTTTTTATTTTTTACTTTATTTTTAGGGAGAATTCGAAATGGGTGGTTTAGAAAGGGATAAGTGAATAATTCATATCCGTCATTGTTATTAATAAAAGAGTGAGTAACAAGAATTTATTTAATAATAGGAAATAATTGCGATAGAATTATTTGAATAATTTATTATTCTGCAGTATTTTCGTGAATTTTGAATTTTTATTATCTTCCCATCTTTTTTCGAAATAAATAAATATACATAAATATATAAATATTAAAATAAAATGTATATTTAAAAAATGTTTGATTTTTTATATATTTATATTTTATTTAAATATAAATATATTTAAATATTGTTTGAATATGAATAAATATTAAATATTATTACTTAAATATTAATATATATATATATATATGTAAATGAGTATACAAATTTAATAGACGCGGAGGTATCACGAAAATCGATGATACTCGTGAAGCAGATGTCGAGCGTATCCGTGTGAACGACTTCCGGTCGTATTATACGAAATTCGAGTCAACGTGGCCACGATGGGTCGGGACCATCCCGGCTGGCCGAGGTACCCAATTCGTCGCTTCATGCTCGCGTTTTCCTACATGCGCCTCGCGGTGTTTTCCAATGACCGTGAAAAATGGAGCTTTCAACGACACAGCTATATATATTACATAGACCGCTACTTATTTCCTCGTTAACCACGCATGGACAGCCTGATAGACGAAGAAAAAGAGGGAGGGGGGAAGAGTTTAGGAAAACGAGGTAAACTCTTGTCTTCGAGCCCTAATACGTCACGGACCCTCGTGTCCTCGACTATTAATTTTCGGGCTCGTTAGATCGAAGTTTCGTCGATTTCGAATGCCTATCTTTTCATAGACCGTGGAAAACCGGAAATAAGGGCAATTTTCGAAATCCAGGAAAAGGGTGTACGTGCATACACGCTGACACGAAAAAATGGGGCGAGAAAAGGAAAATCGATTTTTCGTGTGGATTTTTTAATTTCGAAAAAGTTTTTTTATTTTCGTTTTTTTTTTGTCAAATTCTTTTTGGAAAAGAATAATCGATTTTTTATTTTTGAGAAGAAAAAAACGTTTTTTTTTTCTTCTTCGTTTTTGATTTTGAGTATAATCGTCTTTGGAGAGTGAACTGGCGAGGATGAATTGACAAACGATTTTAACGGTACTTCGAGTTTGGTGGTGCAGTAGTAAATCGAAAGTAAATAAACAAATCATTTGATAATTTGAAAAATGAAAAGAAAATAAATAAATAATTCACCAAGTTGCGAAATAAAAAGAAAACAAATCAATAATTTTGCAACCTTTCAAAACCGATCGAAAAGAAATAAACAATTGTACGTTTCAAAATCGATAAAAAAAAAAAAAACTAATAAATAATTATACAAGCTTTAAAATCGATCGAAAATATACGAACAACTGTACAATTTTCCGAATCGATAAAAAACCAATAAACAATTGTGAAACTTTAATAAACGTTCGTGAAACAAATAAACAATTGTACGAGTTTTCAAAATTCTCGATCGTTACAAAAAAAAAAAGCTTTCAAGATGAAAGTGCACTTCTAAAATATAGAAAAACGATCTAAACAAACCCAAACGAACCCAAACAACGTTATTGTTTTTCGAAATGGGAACAAAAATCATCCCTATGAATAAAGACACTCCGTATATATAATTCGATCCGAAAAAACGCGCGAGCTTAAGGTGGCGGTTCGTGCCCTTTACAAGCGTAGTGAAATCGACGTATCGTGTATGCTTCGACACATGAACCCGAAAAACACCTCCGACAGTTACACACGACACTGGTCGGTATTTCTATTATTATTATTATTATTATTATTATTATTATTGCGGTCTACGTTTATCCTGTCGTTACGCTTATATACGAGGCATATCGCAGCTCGATGACCACGTGCATGGAAACTCTAACGAAATTCGTCACGGCAATTTGCGCGGGAGCCGGTATAATAGCTCGGGCGAAACGGAAATAATCGTCCCCCGACCGCGAGCGTGAGACAAGAAATGATAATTCGAGTATCCGGTTACGACAAATCGAGTGTTAAATAATTATTGAAAAATAAAATAAAATAAAAACGAAAAGAAAAGAAAAAAGAAAAAAAAACCAAAACAAAAAGTTTGAACAAAAACGGGACGTGAAGAGACATTTGGGGTAAGTGTGCGCACCCTTTTTATTTACGAATGAGGAAAGGATATTTGAGGGTTCAATGCGGTTGAATGGGTGGAGAATTAATTATTTGTTGAAGAGAAAAAAAAAACATGAAAACTATTCGAAATAGTTTTCATGTTTTTTTTTTAAGACTATTTCGATCTAGATTTTTCTATGGCAGTGTGACGCTTAATTCCGAATTCGAATTGAGGTGAGTGTGTTTTATTTTACGTAGGGAATTCATTTTAGATTAATGATAGGTAAAAATTTTGATGTTGTATTTGGTGCTGATAGGCTTTGATTTTTCAAAGCCTATCAGCACTAAATATTGTTTATCAGCACCAAATATTGTTTGAACAATAAGAATTTTTAAATAAATCTTTTAATAAATTTCCAAACCGTAAATTTTTAATCATTTTCAAATCTAATTCTCATTATTAATGATTTAAAAAATCGTCCAAAATTCTCATAATTACTTATGAGAATCAGACTTGAAAATAATAGAAAAAAAATACGATTTTTGGTCCCTGACGGGTTAAGCCTGACGAGGCTTTGGGTCGTAAACTGCGCACACTTGCCCCGATAGAAACTGCCTCAAGTCACGCCCAACGGGATGGCAAAAAGTTCGAGCCATATTGACATTTGCGTTGCCACTTACGCCAAACCCAAACAAACCCAAACGCTGTAAAATGCCCTCAGAATAGGCTTTGCGTCGGTGGCGACCTTTTTTTTTTTCTCGTAGCAGTAATGATTCTGGAGGGTTGATTCTCATCCAGTCTCCGGATATTTTCTCTCTTCGAGAGTGCGGTACGCCACAGAGTTCCGAAGAGCTAAAGCCATGGGGAGAAAGGAGAGGAGATTTGGGGGGGGGGGGGGGGGGGGGGGGGAGCGAGAGATTTTGAGCTTTCGGGAAGCAGTCATCTTCGTACTCTGGATGGAACGTAATACCGGGCGGTAAAAATGGCGTCGCGAGTTAAGCCCATTACAGCTTTTGCTCACCGAGATTTTTTCATGGTCTGAATAACGAGCTCTTATTCCTCCTCGGCTTTCTCTTTGCCCTTTTTCTTTTCGCCAGGAATATACTCTTTTCCACAATTATTATTGTTATTATTTTACCTTTTTTTCAACCTTTTTTCACTCACTTCCGGTGACCGATCGAATCCCTTTTTTTAAATCATTATTCACTCTTCCTATATCTAAATTAGTTTTTTGACGTTATAATTTTGACAGCTACGCTGTAGTTTACCGAAGGGCACGGGGAAACTGAGGAAAACCCGTGCCAGAATAGATGGACCCCAGTTTTTTTATTTTTATTGTTATTTTCTGCAATATCAGATTTGATCAATTTATCTGGATGGAGGGATCGAAAGTATGGAATTATTGATGATTGCTTGGTACGTCAGATGGTGGACGGTCACCGCTCCAAGTATTGGCTACGGGAAACGTGGCTTGTCTTCTGTTATTATTAGCATTGAATTTAATAATCAGTTAATCAGTTAATCAGTCAGTTGTTACAACTGTTAGGGTTTAATTGTCGCCTTATGTTTATTCATCCTACAATAACTTTGCATTATTTTAGTGGTTATTTTTATTATTGTTAATATTAAAATTAATGTACTGTATTTAGTATTTTCTATCTATAAATAGAATTAATATTTATTTATTTATATCGTGATACATAATTATGTCACAGTATTTATTATTTATTCAGTAATTAATATCAATGTTTAATTAACTAGTTTTTATATTAATGAATTATTTAACATTATAATATTGCTTTAAATTCATAAACAATGATGGTGAATCATTAATTTAGTTATTATAGTAATAATTGATCAATAATTAATCAATACTCATTGATTTATAATTATTTATACCTATGTTTAAAATATTGTTGTTACTGTAATCGATTGTTTTGGTATTATTATTAATGTTACGTTACACGATCTTTTTTTTTATCGTGTGTTACTCTATTTTTTTTATTGCACATTTTGTTGTCCCAGTTTTAAGATGTTTGCATATAATTTAAAAAATATTGTAATTTTTTGTTTACGTAGGGCTTTTGGTGTCTCGGAGGGCTTGAACTGTTGTGTTTCGACAACGTCAAAGGCAGCGGTTTTCAGAGGGATGGCAAGAGAGAGAGAGAGAGAGCGATTCTTGCGGTCAGGCCCTGTCTTGTCACGTGGTTGCGCACACGACGAAACACAACGGTATGAGCATGGATTGCCAAGGCGATCCTCCTTTGATGCGAAAATCGCGAATGTGGTTTCGTCCGCGTGCACTCGCATCAAGATTATATCGACTAATATGTGGTATACATCCTCAAGGGAATTAAGCACGTGTCCGCCTTCCCTCGTGTAGGCGAATTCCCTCGACTGTGAGCTTCGCGGTTGACGCGCCAGGCAAAAAACGAACTAGGAACAAAAAAAAAAGAATGCCAGAAAAAAGAATAGGAAAAGCCGCTTAATTTTGAAGTTCCGCTTTCGCGTTCATACTCTCGGCCTGCTCGAAGACGCCGTTCTCCATGACGTTGAACGTTTCCTTAACCAAGGACTGCGGTCAGTCGAGGCTCGCGTTGACGGCTTTGCATTTGTACCAAACATTCCTGGGATAAATTGGTGGGAAGGAGAACAAAGTTTTTGATTGCTTTCCTGATGATGATGATGATGAGGATGATGGTGATGATGAGGATGATGGTGATGATGAGGATGATGATGATGATGAGGATGATGATGATGATGATGATGATGATGAGGATGATGATGATGATGATGAGGATGATGATGATGATGATGATGATGAGGATGATGATGATGATGATGAGGATGATGATGAT
>JAPYZI010005135.1:0-11197 GCA_030523105.1 Ophioninae sp. A BG-2022a
CTGTTTCGCTTTGTCTGGCTTGGTTTGCGTTTGTTTGTTTGGGTTACGACTGTCTCGCTTTGTTTGTTTGGATTTGTTTGGGTTTGTTTGGGTTTGTTTATTTGGGCTAGGACTGTTTCGCTTTGTCTGGCTTGGTTTGGGTTCGTTTGTTTGGGTTACGACTGTTTCGCTTTGTCTGCCTTGGTTTGGATTTGTTTGTTTGGGTTACGACTGTTTCGCTTTGTCCGGCTTGGTTTGGGTTCGTTTGTTTGGGTTACGACTGTTTCGCTTTGACTGGCTTGGTTTGGATTTGTTTGTTTTGGTTACGACGGTTTCGCTTTGTTCGTTTGGGTTTTGATTGTTTCGCTTTGTCCGGCTTGGTTTGGGTTTGGTTGTTCGCGTTTTGACTGTTTCGCTTCGTCTGGCTCGGTTTGGGTCGGTTCGTTTGGATTACGACCGTTTAGCTTTGTTTGTTTGGGTTTTCAATGTTTCGCTTTGTCTGGCTTGGTTTGGGTTTGGTTGTTCGCGTTTCGACTGTTTCGCTTCGTCTGGCTTGGTTTGGGTTTGTTTGTTTGGATTACGACCGAATAAACTATCCATCGTTCAGTTCTCTGGTCCGACGCGACGCCCCTACGCTACAGATATACCGGTACGCGACGGCGTGCTCCAAAGATACGCCGCTGCTACTCGGTACAAATAAATACGCGATGGTTAGCAGCGTCGCGGTTGGAGATGTACACCCTACGGATGCGTCGGTGCGTCGGCGACCCTACGCTACCCACCGAAAAATTCGAGACGTACGCCGCCGCTCCCCCAACGATCTCTCGTTCCTTCATCGCCCTTGTCGTTTCCCTGAAAATGTCGAAAGTAACGAAACGGGAGCTGGAGGAACGTTCGCTCTCAAAGGGTCGTAAGAAGCAAAGATGCACGCTAGGTTAACGGAAAAACGGACTTTATTCGATCGATCGGTCACACGTAAAAGATACAACCGGGGACTAACGCTCGTGCCGCTCGCGGGACTCCTCGAGGCCCGTCGGCAAGGAGGTCGCCTCAAAAGTCGGCCCGCCCGTTGACAACGCGCACGGCCCATCCGTACGTACCGCCGCAGAGTCCCCAACGACGTCCCTCCTCGCCGAGTATCAAAGATCGAACGAACGATGCCCCCCGATCGATCGTTTCTGGTATCCGGATGCGTATCTATTCGTTTATTCTTTTATCGATTCGTCGATCGAGCGATACGTACGAACGTTACGCGATACGCGACAATACAGCGGTGCGTGACTCTCGGTTGGATCGTCGTTGTCGCGTGGGTTCGCTCGATTCCTTCTTCCTTCGCCACGGTCCGTTCGCTTCGTTTCGTTGACCTACTTATAAATACGTGTCGCATCTACGACGATTCGACGACGGTGGCGACGACGACGACGACGACGACGACGACAGCTACGACGGCTACGACGACTCGGACGGCGAGGCACGGAGAAAACGCTCTCGCGCGCCGTCGAGTCGACGAATCTCCCCGCGCGAATTCGTTCGATTCGCAGAGATCGAGATTTATCGTTCCGTCCGAAGGTCTCGCTCCCGCGGAGTCGACCGCACGCGCGATTCAACCTACGATTCAAGGGGTAACGTTTGGGTTCTTTGGATGGGTCGCTCAATTTTCGGAGATACGTTTCTTTGGGTTCGTCGGTTCGGTAATTCGAGTATCGGAGAGGCGGGGGGTCACGGCCGTCGTTCGTCGGCCGTCGGCCCAAGAACGAAGGGACGTTCAACGATCCGGAGTCTCCCCTTGGCCGTAGCGCGAACGAGTTTCTTCCGGCGAATCGACGACGGACGATCGCCGACGCCTCGTTCGGAAGTGACGCGAAATTATCAATAGAATCGTTCCACGGCGCCCCCGTAACGTTTCGACGCGCGTCGCGGACAGAGGACGCGGGACGAGAGTTCGAGAGCGGACGGAGGAGCCAGCGATCGCCCGCGGAAGAGAAACGAAACGAAAAAGGATACGCGGAGGAGCGTATCGAGCGACGTTCGGGCAACTCGGTATCGGGACGATCTCTCGAAATCGCGAGGAAAACGCCGAGTTTCCTCGCGACTCGGATCGTGCGCTAAGAAAAATGAGAAAAATAAAGAGGCGCGCGCGCTCCTTCTCCTCATTCATCGTTATCATTATTTCGTTCGATAGTCGTCGGTACGACGCTCGTAGCGGCAGTAGCGGTAGTAGCAGCAGCAGTAGTAGTACTCGTAGCAGCGGTGGTAGTAGCAGCAGCAGCGGTAGTAGCGGTAGTAACAGTAATAGCGGTAATAGTAGCAGCGGTGGTGGTGGCGGTGGCGGTGGCGGTGGCGGTGGCGGTGGCGGCGGTGGTGGTGGTTCACGATCGGTAGTAGCGGCCGCGGCCGCCGGAGGCTCGAGGTACGCCGCTCGGCTCCTCGCGTCCGGGGCGCGTTCCCCACAGGCCGGAAATCCGCGCCGCGAACGAATCTCGCGCGTTCGTCCCTGTTCCATCGGAGCGGACGCGTCGCGACTAGGCCGCGGGAATCATCGGCGGCGGGGGGAAGAGAGCGGCGAGCGGTCGAGAGGGAGGATCGCGGCGGCGAGCCCCGGGTCTTCGTCACGCGGAGACGAGCCGGCCGGCCGAGCGCGGATAGAGCGAGGCGAGCGCGGATCCCAGTAGAACGAGGAGCCAGGACGAGTCGCGCGTTCGAGTCGCGCGATCCGCCTGCGGTAGTTTTATCTCAACCTCGGCCATCTTGAATATCGAGAGGAGCGGATGCGCGTGCACCTCCCGATGCCCGCTGTTGATTCTCTCGCTGAGATCCTGGAGAGTTCCGGCGCACTTTTCCTGCGGGCAAAAAGACGAATCGCGAGCGCGTCAGTCGTCCGCCTCGGCGTTCCTCGGGAGCGAGGGCTGGCGGGGGACCACCCGTCGCGGGAGGGTTCGCGAGGATACGCGGGGCCCGAGGCCCCCGCCGCGAGAGGAAGGATTCCCGCGAGGGACTCGCGGGTTACGGACGCGCGTATCGATTTCCACTATTTTGGCTCCCGGCTGCCACCGAGCGACACCGAGACGGAGGGGGTAGCGGCTCTCTATCTCTCTCTCTCTCTCTCTCTCCCGCCACGGCGCAGCGATCCTCTCGCGGGCTCTCGTTCGACGAGTCCGTTTCCGAAATTAGCCTCACGGCTCGTCGAACCTTTAATTTCCGGTGGCTCGTGACGAAGACGGAAAAATAACGAGGGGCGACGAGCCGGGACAATTTCCCTGTTTCCCGTAGCGCGTCGGTACCCCTCGTTTCTCGTTCCGTTTTGTTTCGCGTTTCGGGAGACTCGTGCCTCTCGATCGCGATTAAACATCCGCGAGAGCGTCGCGTCCTTTCGAGGCCGGGAGGTGGAGCGGGAGGGGCGATCGTCGGTGCGTTTTCTCTCGGTTGGTCGATGGTACCGCCCCGTGGACGCGCGCCCCCGTAACACCGGTCAACCCCGTAGTATCGGCGCGACACCGTTCGAGCTCGCGGTCACGAAAGTTGCGCGCGAGCGTTCAAGAGCGAAGGGGTCGTCGACGACGACGACGACGACGACGACGACGACGACGACGACGACGACGACGACGCTTGGTACGAGCGCGAGGCGGAAGGGCCGAGGGGATACGCGCGAAAGAAACAAAGGTCTCGCGAGTGTCGCACGCGCAAAGGGTCCGAGGGACGGGTGAGAGAAAAACTCGACGGGAGGGGAGGAGCGAGGCGCGGGACGTCGCTGTACGACGAAGCGCGCTCGAGCGGGCGGTGGGTACGCGCGACGGCCTCTGGGCGAGGACTCCGGCCGAACGGAAAGCGAGGAGAAAAAAGAAATTACGTTGCGAAGAAAGAGGCGAAGAAACGAGTCCCGCGCGCGGAAAACGGAAAAAACGCCGACGCGGCGGCGCGGGGGCGACGGGGCAGCGGCGACGGCGGCGGCGGTGGCGGCGGCGGCGATGGCTCTCGTTCGCCTCGCGTGACGGGACGTTTGACTCGGGAACCCCACCTCTCGCTCCGACTCGGCCGTACACGTTCGAGCCACCCGATATCTCTTCCCCGAGTGTATCGGGCCGTTGAAAAAATACGGAGAGTCTCGTTCGGACCCGAGAAGCCGGGTCAAACGCCCCCGGCCCCTCGCGATCGAGTCGGGAGAGATCCCTCGTCGGGATTAGGCGCTTCCCGTGCCAACAGCGGGGGCAAAAGGAACGAACGGACGAAGCGCGTTTGCATCGAACAACCGCCAACAACCGCCAACAACCGTGAATAACCGCGAGTAATCGCGAATAATGGCGAAAACGGAGACGGAACGTTTCGACGGGGGGGGGGGGGTCCTCGCGCTCTCGTTCGGTGATTCGGTGAGCGTGTCCCGTAAAACTCCAGTCGTTGATTTTCCGCGCGAGAGAGTCGCCGCGCGGGGACCGGAAGTCGGCCGACGCGAGGAATATCTCGCGGCGTCGCTCGCGGGATCGCTCGCGGCGATACCGCTTCCCGTCGCGGGTAGGAACGAGCGAAAGGGGTCGGGGGGCCGCTACCGGCGCGGCCCTCGAGGAGGTTATTCGCCGCCTACCGGAAACGCGGACGCGACGTTCGCGTCGCAGACGCGGTGGAACGTCGAGAGGCGAAACTTTCGAAGCACCCTCGACACCCTTTGTCGCCGCATTCCCGGTTTCCCGGCACCCCCTCGTCCCGCCGAGGGCCGGGACGGGGGGGCCCCGGCTGATTTTCGTCCGCGGGGTGGCGCGCGGCAACCCGGAATTACGTCGGCTCCGTACCAACCGGCGAGCCGAGGGCGGAAGCGGCTCCCTTCGAGCGCACCGCGACCGACTCTCCAGCGGCCCGTCCACCGGCGCGAGCCGCGCGCGCTCTCTCTCCGAGCCCTTTTCCACCCCTCGGCGCCGCCGCCGTCGCACGCTCCGGCCTCGTTCGCGCTCGCCGGCGGAATTTCCGCGAGTCGCGGTTGGCTCGTAAAAATCGTCGGAATCCGATAATTTTTTTTTCGCGAGAACGTACAAACGACGAGAGCGTACGCGGCGGAGTCGCGCCGCTGCTTCTCGAGTCTCCGCTCTCTCGCCCTCTCGCCCTCTCGGCCTCGTCCCGATCCCCTCGGTCGAACGCCGGGGCGAGGAGGGTCGCGCGTACACGCGCGTGCGACAAGAGGGAGGGGACGGACGCGAGGCGTCGCGGGGGCCACCGGGAAAAAAGAAAAGGTGCATAGTTCGAGCGCCTCGTCGATTCTCGGAAGGCAAGGAATTCTAATAACGTCGAGAGGCAGCCGCCCTGCCCCCCCCGTGCGCGAGGAAGGAGTCTCGCGAGGTGCGGCGAGGTGCGGCGGGCGGAGTCGGGGCAAACCCGGGGTGGGTACGCGGGCCGAGTACGCCGCGAGTCGCGCCGGAACGCGCGAGGGAGCCTCGCGGGCTCCGCCTCGCGCTTCGAGCGCTCTCTCGCGAAGGGTCAATCGTCGTCGTTGGCGGCGGCGTCGGTGTTCGAGGAGGAGGAGGAGGAGGACGAGGAGGAGGGGGACGGCGGTGGCTCGCGGTCGTGACTCGAAAGAGCGGAAACAAGTCCGAAGAAACGAAAAAGGAAGGAGAGGGGGAGGAAAGTTTGCGCGTCAAGGGGCGTCTCGCCCTTTTCGAGTTTTCCCACGGACGCGATTGACGCGCGAACAAAGACGAACGTCGCGCGGTGTTCCTTGACGCGCGATCGCCGTTCCGACCGTTGCGAGAACGAGGCAGCGGCGCCGCCGCCGCCGCCGCCGCCGCCGCCGCCGCCGGCTCGTTTTCGCAACGAGCGGGTTGCCTCGCGACGGGGACTCTTCGCGAATAAGCCCCGTTTCTCTCGAGAGGACGCTCTCGCGTCCGAAGAAGAGAAGAGTACGCGGAGAGACGCTCGAGGAGCGGTTCGATCGGAAGGGCCGCGAGGGCCGACGGGGGCGCGCGTTCGTCCGATACCGAAGCGCGAACCGGGACAACGGGCTCGGAGGGAGGGAGGGAGGGAGGGAGGGAACGATTAGGGTGGAAGAATCGGGCCGGTCGTCTCGGGTGCGGTGCTCCTCCGAGCGTCCGAGGCCGCGCGCGCGCGCGCGCGGTCCCTCGACCGCGAACCAACGACGGATCCTCTCTCCCGCGGTCGCGCGGAGCTCTCGAGTTCGCTCCGGGGCGTGCTCCCTCGTACGCGCGATTGCCCCAATAATTGGAAATTCCGACGAGGCGGCGCGCGTCAACGAGACGAGTCGTTCGACAGCGACGGCGGGCTCGAGCGTCCTTCGCGCGGGCTCTCGGCGGTCCGAAGAGCCGCCGGCGTCCCCGCGTACCTCGTCGACGACCCGTCCGAGGGGGCGGCAGCCGGGGGAGTTCGCCGCGAAGCGCTCTCAACGACGAGGCCCCGTTCTACCCGAGAAAACGTTCAAAGAAAACGGAGGCTCGGGCTCGGAGTCGCGGCGAGCGCGGGGGAGAGAGTGGCGGAGAGATTCGTTCGTGACCGAACGAGCGCGCGTTTATCGGTGACGGCTCTTGGTTTCGTTTCCATCGACGGGAGGAGAGAGAGTCCCTCGCTCCCTCGGTTCTCTCGTTTCGACGGGAGCGGACTCGTTCCGATCGCGGAGCGCGCGCGATCCGCCGTTGCGCCGCGGACCGCGAACGGGGACGCGGCGGCGGAGGAGGAGGAGGAGGAGGAGGAGGAGGAGGAGGAGGAGGACGAGGGCGTCGCGCGGCAAACGGACGTTGCTTCGGTCTCGCTTACCTTGACGAGCAGCAGGTGCTCGAGGCTCCGCGCCCGGCTGCTGTTCAAGGGTGGATCATCCCCGCCGAGACGCGCCACCGCAATTACGTTCTCCCTCGTAACGTTGTACAGGAAGAGGGTGCACACCGTCTGTTACGATCGATCGAGACGTTTCCGTATTATTACGAGACTCTCGGCGCGGAGATTCGAACCGGCCCGTCCCGGGCCGGTTCCCGAAAAAACGAGAGAGAGAGACGAGAAAATATTAAAAGTAATGAACAAAGCGAGCGAGAGATCGGACGATCGTCGGGGGCGGGGGGGGAGGCGTCGCGTCTCTCGAACGGAAGAGGACTCGCCTGATTGTCGAGCTCCTCCCGCATAAACTCGTCGAGCGAGTCCGCGGCGTCGAGTACGGTGAGATTGCTGTGCGGCCTGAGCATCGTCTCGTCCGTCTCGCTGTATCCCAGGAACACGAAGACCCCGTGCGGGGGTATACCGTACGAGTCTGCGTTCGAAGATTCAAGATTCAACGGCCGGGATTACGCGCGGGGATCCGTTTCGGAGGTTCGCCTCGAACTCGCCTCGGAGGGCTCGACGAGCGAGCGAGCGAGCGAGCGAGAGAGAGACTCACCGGGCGAGGGCCGCGCGCATATGAATCGTCCGCTGTAGCAGAGGCAGCGTCCGCGATAAGCCTGATAAGCGGGTGCGGCGTGATTGTAAAACGCAAAGTCAGTCCGGCACGGTGAAAACTCGACGCATATCGTATCGCAGACGAGTACCTCGCCCTCCCCGCACTGGCACAGCTCGGAGCACTCGGGCTCGTCCTCCCGGTAGAGCTGCTCGAAACACGAGAGAACGAATAAATCCGGGCTCGGCGCGGCGCGGCGTCTCCGGTGGCCCGCTCCCCGAGTCACCGCTCGAGAGGGGAACGCGACGCGAGGAAAGGACCGAGACGACGCCACCGCCGCCGCCGCCTTTTTTCGACGCGCTCTCAAACTTGGAACGTATCGCGATCGCGGCCACCGCCGCCACCGTCGTCGCTGCACTCACCCTCTTGCTCCTGCCCTCGCGGATGTACCGACGACTCTGCCTCGGTCTCTGGACGACGCAGAAGCCTGCGGGAGCAAACGCGGCGGTGGTCAGACGAGGGCCGCGTCGCGTTCCGGCTCGTTCGTTTTCGACCCTCCGACTCCCGTCCTCGTCCCGTCCCGACTGCCGCGACCGGACCCGCTCCCCCCCCCCCCCCCCCCCCCGTTCTCTCTCGCTTCTGTTCTCTCGCGCGGTGCGCGACGAAACGCGCCGAGGCGCGGATCACCGACGAAGCGACGAATATCGAGTCGAAGCGTTTCCCGGCCGGCGGGAGCGATCGACGCCGTCCGGTCGAAACGTCGCTCGCGACGGGCGTGGACGAGAGTCGGCCGCTACCGGACCCGAACGAACTCACGAGGCGACGCGGTCGTCGTCGTCGTCGTCGTCGTCGTCGTCGTCGCTGTCGTTGGCTCGGGCGTCGGCGTCGGCGTCTCGGTCGTCGTCGCAGCCGTTGTCGCCACCGCGATCGTACCGACGCTCGGTCGCGCGTTCGGACCTCCCGGGACTTCCGGTATCGCGTTGTCCTCGACGCGAGCGAAGCCATCCTCGGGACTCGTCGAGCGACGAGTGGCCGCCGTCGCGGAAACCAGAGGCGTCGCCGACGCCGCCGCCGCCGCCGTACCGGCAGCGGCGCTGCCGCCGCCGCCGCCGCTGCTGCTCGTCGTCTCGGAATACGAATCCGGGTGGTAAGGAAGACGGTGGCGGTGCCTCTTTCTCGCGTGATAATCCTTCTGCGACTCGACTGCGACCGCGCGAGAATCGAGCGATGAAAAAGGGCGGGCGAACGGGCGCCGACCGAAGAGTCGGTACGAAAATCGGAAAAGAAGAGACTCACCGACGCAAGGATTGACCCAGAGCAATCTTTGCCAACCGAGACAAACGTAGAGCCGGGCGAAATCGGGACCCTTGCACGCGCAGTTCGACCTCAGCTCGGTTCCCAAAATGGCGAGTATCGCCCCCCTGCAGTCGCTCGGAGGACCCGCGCAGTTGTTCGTCGACCCGTCGACCGCGCAACTCTGCTCGTAGCGCTCCAGTTTGCCCCTGGGGATCGAACGATCGAGGGCGTCGGGGGCGCGCCCCCCGCCCCCCCTCCGTCACTCGGAGATTCCGGCGTTCCTCCCGGCCGAGGATCACCGACCGGCGCGTCGCCCGAGTTTTCTCTCGGAGGCGTTCTCGCGTCCTTACCTGCAGATCTCGTCCTCCCGACAAGCTCGGGCGAGTCCGTGACAGGTCGGCGTCTCGGCCGGCTCGACCCGTCGGGCGCACGCCGGATGCATCTTCTCCTGGGCAGCGACGCACTCGTCCCGCCGCTCGTCCTCGCTCCTTCTGTCGAACGGGGTCGGAGCGCCTTTTTTGAACGATCGACCGAGCGACCGAGCGACCGAGCGACCGAGCGACCGAGAGGGAAAGGGGGCGGCCCGGCCTCCCGCCGTTCGACTCGCGAATCGCTCGATCCCCCCGGCCGATCCGGCCGCTACTCACTCGCACAGGCAGAAGGCCATCTCCGTCGAGTGGCCGCGATCGGCCGTCGCGTAGAAGCGTCGAAGGGCGCCCGTGCACTCGTCGCGCGCGCAGTTGGAAGGCTCGCAGTGATTCAGCACCGGTTGTAGGAGACTCCGGCACTCGGTGTCGTTCCTGCGATCGAGCGCGTTCCGGTCCGATCGTCGTCGCGGTCGCGGGCGGCGCGTCCACCCCGTTTTCGCGATCGTCGCGGCGTTTTTTTATTTCCATTTTTGCAAGGATCCGGCCGGTCGAGCCAACGAAAAATGAATCTTCGCTCGATTATCCCGAGACGCGCGGCTGCCGCCGAACGAGACGCCGCGCGCTCCCCCCGCTCGTCGCTTTCCGATATTCGTTCGTTCTCGACTCTGCGACCGCTCGGTTCGGATTCGTTCGGGTTTCGAGAGCCGGGGGGAGCCGCGGCTCGACGGAGGGAAAGAAGGGAGCGCGACTGACCTGCACGCCGCGTACGCCCGATGACAGGTGCCGGAGAGCGCGAGCTTCTCCGGTCGACGCGGTATCGTTTCGTCCGGCTCGGATCCTCCGAGATCCTGCTTCGACGCGTCGAGATCCTCGCGATCGGCGTCGATCGACGGATTCTCGAGTCGCGGCTCGATGACTCGGATGCTCGTCGAGTCGCCCGGACGCGACACGATTTTCACTGAAAACGCCGAGTTCGCGGGTAGAGAGAGAGGGCCGGTGAGAACGGGGGGTGGAGAGAGAGAGAGAGAGAGAGCGCGCGGGGGGGAAAAACGAGAGAACGACGGCGACGCGAGACGACGGTAGCGAGCCCGCTACCGTCGGCGCGCCCCGTGCGTCGAGGATCGCGTCCGCGTTCCCGCGCGTACGAACCGAACGCTCGTTCGAGCCTGGAGGGCGGGCGGAGCAACCGGTCCACCGAGAACCGAAGATCCGTACTCGCGAAAGCGAACCGTACTCGCGCGGCGCGATCGCGCGAGTACGGTACGCTTTCGCGCGTTCGACGGTGCTCGTCGTCTTCGTCGTCGTCGCCGCGGTCGTCGTCGAGCTCGCGCGTTTTATCGCGGGGACGACGTTGCCGGGTGGTGGGTCGCGCGGTGCCGGTGCCGGGTGGTGGGTCGCGCGGCGGTGGTGGTGCTCGGTGCTCGGTGCTCGATGCTCGGTGCTCGAAGCGTCATCGCGCGTCGTCTCGCTCGGATCGCCGGGATCGCGAAACACGGTGGAGGCGGAGGAGGAGGAGGAGGAGGAGGCGGAGGAGGAGGAGGAGGAGGAGGGGGATGCCGGGGACGAGCCTTCGAGCCCGCCGACAGTCCCCGAACGATCGGTGCCCGGTCGGCGCGAGCCCGCGCGCCGCTCGACCTCGTACGCTCGGCGAGCGGGAGCGGCGCGACCGTCGCTCGTACCGCGAGTGCCCTCGCGACGTTCGTCGGCGGGACGGCGACCGAGGATCGGACCGGGGATCTCGCTTCCCGGATCGCGTCCGGCCTCGCCGCCGTTAATCGTCAAAGTTCCGAGGCGAGAAAAACCGCCCGGTAGTTCCGGCGATGGCTCGCGAGACGTTCGTCCGAGCGATCTCGGTCGCGCGCGCCGATAACGCTCGGGTCATCGTCGCCGCCGCCGCCGCCGCCGCCGCCGCCGCCGCTGCCGTCGGTCACCCGGCGGCGATTCTCGAAACGATCCCCCTCGCGACTGTCGCGACGGCGAGTCTCTCCGGTCCCCGAGACACTCGGAAAGAGAAAGCGGGGGATACGTACTGGTCGGGGGCAACCAGATCTCCTGAAAATTCTCCTGCTGGGGATCGAACGGATAGAGGGCCGAGTCCGTCCCGGACAGGTCTACGGACGCGGAGGAGGGTAGAAAATCTGAAACAAACAATCAGAAGAGACCGCGAGCGAACGGCGAATTGAGCTAGGCGGCGGCGGCG
>JAPYZI010005136.1:0-11192 GCA_030523105.1 Ophioninae sp. A BG-2022a
TTTTATAGGTCCTTTACGATGTAATTTGATCCCCTGAACACGAATCTACCATTAATTTCCCCAAAAACCCAACATTTCTATGAAAAAATCGTAAAAAACCACTTGAAACACGTTTTTCGTTGCTTCGTTCCATGCTTTCGACAAAAATTTTATGATTTTCGTAAGCAGCATAAAATTTCCGATCAAGTAGACCCTTCCAAGAGTTCAAAAATGGAAAACAAACAAAAAAAAAACGTCAGAAAAATAGTGTACAAAAGGTTTTTCCCATTTTCCCAGTCTAATTTTCCGCTTTCGGCAAAAACTCGGGCATATTCGTAATCAGCGGAAAATTTCCAACCAAATACACCCTTCTATGTCCTTCTATGTACGTTTGATTTCGTTGACCAAATACATGCAGATCGTTAAACATGGAAAAAATATCGATGAAGAATTACGTAAACGATAATCGTGCATCTCCAAGCTCCAATATTCTGATCACTTGTTTTTTTTTTTTTCAGGTATGGTTTCAAAATCGGCGAGCAAAATGGCGAAAGCAGGAAAAGCAGTGCAAACTCGGGAACCACATGAATCCGTCGCATCTGCAAACTTCCGAATGTCACCAGGATAGTGTACAATCGTCTCAACACCACCATCATCATCATCATCATCATCACCATCAGCAACAACAGCAGCAGCAGCAACAGCAGCAGCAACAACAGCAACAGCAGCATCAAACCGATCATCTGTTATTGGAAGCACCACTGGGCAGTCCACCGCCTATTTATCTTGGAATGGAATGGGCGGGTTTTTCACCCTACGGAAACGTCGCAACGGCTTCTCCGCTTATCGTCAACGGATTAGGAAACAAAACTCTGCCGGACAATGAAGATCCGAACAATCTCCTCGATCCGGATCTCTTGCAACTCAAGACACCGCGTTCCTAATAGAAACAAAAGAAAAAAAAAAAAAGAAAGATTGCCCGGAACGAAACAATTCGTGTTGTTTTCTAGTCGATAATAATGTCAAAGACATAGTCTTCAATATCGCGGACCAAAGAATACTATTTTATGAAAGTACCAAAGAACACTAAAGACGCGTCGTATGAAAGAAAAATGATTTTTGCAGCTTCGTGCCACGAAGCGAAACATTCAGGGATAGAAAGATTGTTGAATTTTTTACATATACACGTTGACCTATTTAAGGAGGGAAAACCATTTACAAGGTCAATAATTATGGGTTCCTTATAATTTTGGTTCTTTCACGGAGGAACACGCATAGGAATTTGTATCTTTAGATGTGTTTTGTTTCAAATTGCCGATCGTCTCTCATTAATGTTTAGAAGAAAACAATTGTCGCACTGCTGGAGTCCTGTAATTATCTGAAAAAGAAATCAAAATGATTCTTAAAGATAAAACCCATACGTTGTCGGTGAACCAGGATTTTTGAAATATGTGCTAAATTCAGGAAACTCCGGTGTAATAAAGTCAATTTTATGATTTTTCCACGAAATATTTGCTACGTTTGAGGGCAAAAGTAGGTTTTATTTATAGAATTCAAAATTTTATTTAGGTTCACCGATAAAACGCTGATGCAACGAAGACGCGTGACAATTTTCATCGAAATCGATGGAATAGCTTCTGAGCGATCACTCCAGCAGTTGTAAAAAAAAACAGTTTTGAGAAAAACGCGCTCAAGGTTTCGACAGAAACTTAATGATTTTAATGCTTTACCGGATAATTAGCGATTGTAGCGCCATACAGATCTCCTTCGGCTTCAAATCAATTTACGGGAAAAAAGAACGATTTTTTTCAAATTTTTAAATGGTCTTCCCTCCTTAAAGTGCTGCAGTCCGTTGTCTCGGAATGTATGCATTGTTGATACACGATATTTCAACTATTACTCGGTTATGAGAGGAGGGGGATAGGACCTATTTCAGGTGCAAAGTCATTGAAATATCAACCTCGAAATTTTTCAATTCGAACTCTGCATTGTTTGTAGTTTTGTCGTAGTTGAAAAATACTACGAGTAAGTATTATTACATCAAGTACTTTTCCGAGCTATGCGACTAACGGTAGCGCAGGCGTTAGTATTATCCAAGATTCCTATTTACAATGTTGAAGTTGACGTTCATGCGACCTTAGCAGTGTCCATTTTCGACCCCTCGGGACGTATGACTATACCGACAAATGTTTTGCCAATGGGTGAAACGTGGCCAAAAGTCAAATAAAAGCCGTCCAATTCGAGTTTCCTGACGTCCTCGTGAATGCTATATAATCCTATGAATAGGAACTATCCAGGTTCGGTCCGATACGCATTTGGAGAATAAAGATTTATCCGCTTAGTTCAAGACTCGGACGATGGTAATGAAAAATTCGTGACGCTCGGTAAAAATATAGTATCGTTATTCGATTTCCCCGTATCCTGGTGCAAATCCGAATCAACATTGAAAGAAACATACGCGAAACGGATAGATCGTAAATATCGCGAGTGACGAATTCCTACCACCGAATAATGTAACCTCGAGAGTAAAATAGTAACGTTATCTTTTTTTATTGTGATGTTTTTTTTTCGTTTCGGTGTGCATATATTACAATTAAATTATTTTCTTCTCCAGTTCATTAGTTGTCCAGTTTTCTCGCCGCGATATAGAAATTTACCAAGCGATCGATATGACGCGGTAGAATAATTTTCTCTCGTTTAATTGTAAGTGCTTGTTTGTCTTCCTTTTGAAAATTCAATGGAATAATTGTTGATCGTATCGACCTTGGCGCGATAATTTCGGGGTCGTATCCAAATATCGTCGGTTGTCTCTCTCTCTCTGGCTTACTCTCTATTTTCGTGATGTCTCATTACAGGGTTTTGCGCAAAAACGAGGGGCACAGATTGGACGATCGTAGGAAATACGACGACGAAGTCGAGACGAACAAAGACGGGGGAGGGGACGTGCCGCAGGGTTACGCGACGTAAGAATACTCGTCCGAACTGTTGGCCGTACGCTCGATGTACTGCTTGTCGATAAGGGCCTCGATGCACTTCTTTATCATTCCTATTGACGGAGCGAAAGTCACTTTCGATTGGCTGAGTACCTGTAATCGTAGAGATGAGAGCATGTAAAATCTGTTGATGAATCGTAGGATTGGTATACTCGAATGAAAAAAAGACGATAAAGGTTGGACGAAGATAAGATACCTCTTGAACGAGTTGATTGTGCCGGAGTAATTTTCGGCTCTTCATTATTCTGACTATAGTGGCCTGTAGATACAATTTCCTATCATCGTCGACGCTGCGATGTATACCCTCCGCCTCGCTGGGTGTGTCCTTCTGCAGAGCACCGGTGATCCGGAATTTCGTTCTTTTGTTGGTGTAATCGAAATTGAGCTTGAGAATCGTGTCTTCGTCGAGGTTAGCATTGGAGCCAGGATTCTCGACGTTGTCCCTGTCCTCTTCTTCTTCTTCGTGGTTTCCGGTGTGGCCCGTAGAGCTCGTCGAGGAGGTGATCGTCGCGGTCCCTTTTTTCAGTATTTTACAGTCTACGAGGCTGGCGGCGTGTTTGACGAGTTGTTCGTGGGAGAGACGCAGCGAGGCTGCGGCTTCGCGACAGGGCATCGAGTCGCATTGTTCGAACAGGAGTAGAAGCGCCATTTGATAAGTTTGCACGGTAACGAGATAAGGCTTCTTAAGGTAATTCAGCTTCAATTCGCCCTGACACAAATGATGAAGCCAGGTGATCTTGCGCCCGCTGAATTGAGCGTGATAAAAGCTCTCGAAAGCCTGAATCGAGCGCTCGAGCTGTTGCGGCACATGGAAGGGACCCGGCGATGGTGGCAACGATAGCGGCCACGCACCCGCCTGTAACACGTACACCACGAAACCGATACCCAGTTGAGCGTCAGCGTTTCGTTCCCTCAAACTCGCCGTGAACTTCGTATTGAGATCCATCGAGACCGACATGTCCGTAAACATTCGATGCAGCTTGTTCGTAAACTCGTAACCGCAGGTCTGCTTCAATCGATCGATCATAGCCTCCTCCGCGTCCATTGACTGCGATTGCTGGTGTATCAACCGTTTAGCGAGCATACGCGCGTAAAACTTTTGAAATACGTCCTTGTCATCGACGTACTTGAATACCGTTATCGAACGCGTAAGTTTCTCATCCATCTCGGCCTCGGAGACGCCCTTTGCCGATTTCTTCAACAACGAATCGCAGTACTTCGCGAGCTGAGGGGGCGAACGTGCCAAGAGAAGAAAAACAAAGAAAAGTATCAATATTGTGCACATTGACGACGTATTATTTATGTTCACGAAAAATGTTCCTTTCATCGCGAAAATGCGATTAATAAAATAGTTTTTGAAATTCTTACGAGTTCAGGTGCTCGAACCGGCAGCCTTGCGGCCGGCCTGTGATTCACAACCGCCGAGCAAGCTTTGTCCAACGCGCCGATAAACGCTTGCTCTCCTTTGAAAACATCCTTTATCAATTCCGCATATTTCGCGTGCACGGCCAGCATGCTCTCGACGAATTGCGTGTGAACCTAATTGTCAAAACAAGAAACAGTATTCATCAATAATAATCCTTTCCTTCAGTCACGAGACTTTTCCGGTCGAGGCGAAATAATGCACTGAGAAACAATGCAACATCCGGGGAGGTCTGGATTTCTGCGGTTATCCGATCATAATTTTCAAAAATATTGAACCTGCAGATTCTTTTACCAATAGATTCGCGTGTCATTGTGCCTCGAGTGAATGCCAAGAAATTGTTTTTTCCAAAAATGAGAAAGTAAATTTTACGTTTTCTCCTTGCATCGGGCCAATCGCCTGGAGTCCCTGTTGCGTTATGTGCTGCGTGAGCTTTTGCACTAGCGGTGCCAGTCCCGAAGGTAAAGGTCGAATAAGAGGATACAAAAGGGCAAGATCCCTCCGTCGCTCATGTTCGACCATCAGTTCGGATTCCGTGTAGAGCCAGGCGACATGTGCGGCTACCATTTTTTCCTCGCAACACTGACGGACCTTTGTGAAAGAAGCATGGGAAAACGACGTGATTTCGGCGTTACGGTGGCACGGCATAGAGACTGGACAAATCGCGAAATACAAACCTTGGGTATAGAGCTGTGGTGTAAAAATTTGTGAGCCCTCAATTCTTCTTGACTCAGCCGCCAGGTTACGCGCTCCATGTAACGAGTCACGTCGGATTGTTGCAAGAGTTCGGAAGCCTCGCGGGAATAAAATTCACCGCTTGTTTCGAGAAAAGGGCCCTCGAATATTTCCTGATACATCTATAATCATAAAGATTACAAAATTAGCGAACCTTCTTTTGACGCAAGCGAATAAATGCATATTTCATCGAAGACAAGTAAACAATGAATCTCGACTCACGTCTAGTTGACCTTTCATCTTGTACTTCTCGACACTGACAAAACTCTGTATAACCCCGCAAATAACGTCGGTAGTTGCGGGTTGGGCTTCACCCATACGATCAGCGTGTATGCCCTCCAGGAGCAGCGCCATCAGTTGTCGCCTCAACGGCGCGATCATTCGTCTCTTCCATATATGAAGACCCAATTCACCAATTTCCATTTGTTCTTGATAATCGGCGGTGAGCGTCATCGGTACGCCGTAAATAATTTCGGCTTCCGTGAGCTTTTGCTTCTTAATATGCTGCTGATTCAGATACAAGTACAAACGATGCAGGTAATTGATTCCCTGCGAGTACTCGGTCCATGCACGGTGATAAGCCTGTAGGAGACCGGTTTCCCCGTTTCCTCGTACTCGCATCAACAATTGTGATACGTGGTTGTCGAGAAAACTCTTTGTCTCATTGTACAAACGATCCGCCAGCGGCTCGGGATAAGCCACACATAGAGAGTAAACGTCACTGTAAAATCAAGATTCAGTTGTTATAGGATAGTCTTTCTATTTTGAAAAACTCATAGAATAATAATTCTCCATTTTGCAGTCCACTTTTCCAATAATAGTTAATATTTGGCATTTGAAGATAAAAGCATCCGCTTCTCACCTAAATCTGTCGTTCCATGTGGCACGTGGTACATCCGCCAGTGTTATCACACCCTTAACAGTTTCGCGAAGAACGTCCCACGTCTCGCGAAAATTAACCATACGTGGTTTCAACGACATCCTCCCGTTTGTCCTTTGGACAGTCTCGGTTCACTTTATCGCGTATATACTTTGTATAAAAGCCGCATAACTTGTCTTCACCCACGGCGAATCTGTAAAGTTCCAGGAGTCAAATGCTGGATCAAAAATGTACTTTTTTATGTAATGCAGCGTGCGAATAGCGTACGAGTAACTGGATGTGTTATATTTTATTGAAAGGTATTTCAACATTAGAAGAATTGAATGTTATATATTTATAATCATAATTCACTGGTGAAACGAAAGGTAATATACAAGTGTTATCGTAACAAAGGGAATGACGAATAAAAATTAAAAATTCTTTTTTGTACATAATTATATAAGATTGGCGAGGTTTGCAAGGGGAATGTAAAAAGTGTCAAACGTAGAATGAGGGATATGATATGACGATAATAAAATATATTTATAATAAACTACAAAATTGAATCGATAATGTTTTTTTTACGAGCCCACACTTATCACTGCACGACTT
Source organism: Ophioninae sp. A BG-2022a (assembly GCA_030523105.1). Taxonomy (NCBI): domain Eukaryota; kingdom Metazoa; phylum Arthropoda; class Insecta; order Hymenoptera; family Ichneumonidae; species Ophioninae sp. A BG-2022a. The sequence continues at coordinate 6,602 of JAPYZI010005136.1, forward strand.
TGTGTTCAAAAGGGAAACAAAAAACGAGACGCAGTTTGCCATACATTGTCCCAGTGGTAATGAAAATTTCTTCTAACCGGGAACTGAAAAATGGGCTGCGCGAGGCGATTTGTTTGTTTTGTTGTTTATTTCGCGTATTATTCGCTTTCGAGTTTTGCCAAATCGGTCATGAGGTCACGGAAACGAGGGCACATTTGTGCATCGGACAAAGAAACACGCTACAATTGCGAAGCCTGGAAGTCCGAATTTGTGTACAATTTTCCGTTGCCCTTGCGAAACGTATGGAAACGAGCATTTGCTTTTGGTATCAAATGTATATTTTCGTATCCCGTTCTCCGTCTGATTATCTAGTTCTCGACCTCGCGCATCGTCCGGAAAGAACTCGGCAGAAGTATCCCGTTGGCAAAGTTCCATCTTATTTTCCGAAGCATTACTTCGCGTCTTTATTCAATTTTGTGCGCGTCATCCTACGTATACCCTAACGTGAACGAGACAACGGGATTAGCCCAAAACAAAAATGTCCTTCGCGTGCACCTTCTTTCGATTTTCCCAAAACGTAAACACTTGCGTTCTATCACCACAGTGAAAAAACCCCACGCGGCGTTATTGTGGACCGTGCAGACGAATTTTCGTAATTTCATCTTCAGGGTAACTTCAAGTTCCTCCGTGCGACCAGGAAGAATTGGAACGCATCATTCGACAAAGAAGTTCCAACTTCCCACCGGAAGTACATTTGTTTGTTTTTTTTACGTGGAGAAAATTGCATTGAAAGCCCTGCTTTCCAATGGGAAAAATGTCAAAAATCTATTATTACGTAAGCGGAGAAAAAAGTTTGCATTTTGGCCACAAGCGTTTACGCGACGATCGAACGTAGAAGTTGACAATAGCAAAGACGATTAGCGATTATTCCAATGATGGTGTATTAATTGGCCATGCGAATAAACTGGCAAATCGTGTAAGTGTAACGGCGGAGTAAGGAGGGGGTAGAGGGGGATATCAGGCCCGAAGTTAGTCAACCAGTAGACCAGCTGATTCGATCCAAGAAGTGTATCAAAAGCATTTTTATATTTTCCCGTTCTTCGGTAATACACCGTTTCTCGACCACTTCAAATGACAATCATATACGGTGACACAAATTCACTGGAAACACGAGCGATGCGCGACGTAAAATAAAATCAACCCCGTTCGTCTCATTCTCCGTGCGCAAAGGTGGGAGCGCGTCACGAGAAGTTTCGAGAAGCCATTCGTCCGCATTTCGAGTTGGAAAGCGCAGCGCGAAAGTTCTAGGTTCATTCGGAAAAATGAAACGAACTGATGAAAATAAAACATCGAAAATGATACAAATTAAAAAAAAAACAGATCCGTGTTATCGCCTGAATCTAGGTTGCTAAATCTACACTCTCCGCGTTCTTGCACTCTCACCCTCGTTCTATATAGGTTTTAAGAACGTGTGCTAAGTGAAAATAAGTCTGACACCGCAAACGCACCTTTTGCCCGTGCGCACCCATATTTTTTTCAATCCGACGATGTGACTCGATCAGTGTCGTTCGATCATGAATTATCAGATTATCGAAATTAATGTCCGATTGCCCGGTGAGTCGTTTCGAAACGTCTCTCTCTCTCTCTTCTATCGAAACGTATATTTTATCACTCTCACTATCCCTGGCTTTCCCCCTCCACGCGTTGCTTTTTTCCTTCTGAGCACACTTTTTCCCCCAACTTTGCTTCGACGTTTCAACGTACCGCGTTTCGAAATAACACGACCTTCCTTCCGATCCGTTAAATCGTCACTGCCACGTACAGTAGCCTTTTCCTTTCGTAACTTTTCTCAATACTTTGGAATTCCAAATTATTGACAATTTAATTGACGCTCTCGCACCGATTTACCACGCGCGCCCGACTCACCGCGAACTTTTCTCAACTTCTCAATAACATTAGGCGGACATATTGCATTTTTCGGGTAGTATGGCGAAACGCTGCTTTTTTCGGAGAATCGCTGTAGGTGGCAGGCTGTAGAGGTAGATACTCGATCGTCGCGCGCTCAACGCGCAACGCCAACGAACATGTGCGCCAACTCTACAACTCGTTACCAGCGTTCGACCAATGGCGTGACGATCTGCAAAACTGGCTAGTAAATCACTACATACCGCGGCTTTTAGTTGGTTTAACGCTAGTAACAGATAGAAAGAGGTTAAGCGCACTGTAAATAAACCTTTTCACGCGTAATTACAATTCTAGAATTTTTACGAAACTCGAAATCTACTTGCAGAAAGTTTGGTTCTGATTTGATTCAGAACACGAATGATGAACTGTATTATTTTGTGCCTTACCATCGTAAAACTGCAAACACTCATTATCTGTTTGCGTTTGTTGGGTACGACGACTGACCCAACAGACCGAATTCAAAATTGATGCGAACGTTCTTCTGTGTCAATAATATCATTATTTATTAAATAACTATTTATCAGCAAAAAAAAACCGAGGACCATTTTTTGAAAAAGCCGCTAAAGTACAGAATTATCCAATCAGCTTTCCATCGGCTTTGCAGAATTTCGCGGTTCATTATTTCATGTGCACAGGCCCTAAAAGCTTCGATCGAACGTCAGCCTCCAGTTGTTATGCGGCTTTAACAATTGATCCGGCAGCGCTATTCCACTTTATATTTTCAACGTCGAACAGATTGTTCACGGCCGCCCACGAACAAGTATACCTAACAAAAGATGTTTGCGATACGACGCACCGTCGCAACTGCCGTGTGAGTTTCACTCCATAATAAAAATACCGGCACGAATATTTCAGCGAATTATGTAATTGATAACCCCATTTTGTGCGACGTGAAATTATTATTCATCGTATTATTCTCACTAAAGCAATACTGCTTTAGTGATAATAATACGATGACTTGTTATTTCGCTCGTTCCTCTTCTACTCGTAAAAATCTGATCCACCCCTAATCTAGCGAATGATAAACGCGATATTATTATTATTATCAGAAAACGTTATCGCGCTTGCAAATAAGCAAAACCAGAATGAAATCCAATGAAAGTTTCTCGTTTCTAAAACTAACGGATTTGCTACAAAATTTTACTATAATACCGTTTAGTTTCGTGTTTATTTTTGTATACAAAGACTCAAATGAATGAAAGCGAAGTATTAGGCAGATTGGAAGAAATTTTCCTGACCCCTGAAGATCAGAATAATTTGCGTACGTAATTGAGACAAGGTGTTTGGTCAATATTGCAGAAAAGGAGACACGGTCATGAGATGCAAGCACACGCTTCCTGATCTTCCCTACGACTACAAAGCTCTCGAGCCAATAATATCCGCAGAGATAATGCAGCTTCATCATTCGAAGCATCATGCGACTTACGTCAATAATTTAAATATCGCGGAGGAAAAGCTGAAGGATGCGGTAGCACGGGGCGACACTTCGACGCAGATAGCACTGGCACCGGCTATAAAGTTCAATGGCGGCGGCCATCTCAATCATACCATATTCTGGTCCAATTTGTCTCCCAGCTCTACAAAGCCGGACGGTACGTTCAACATCCCATTGGAATTGGAATTGGAAAGATCACGATACTCCTTGATATACATTTCTATGTTCATTAATTGACGTTTGAATGTTGACTTATTTTCCAAAATGTATTTTTGTTTGACTTTCATTCCGCTTGGGAATTTTTTGCAGATGCGCTACTCAAGAGGCTCGTCCAGGATTTTGGTAGTGTGGAAGAAATGAAGAAACGCTTATCGGAGAGTACGATCGCCATACAGGGTTCTGGTTGGGGTTGGCTCGGCTGGGACACCAAGGATAAAAGGCTTAGAATCGCGACTTGCGCCAATCAGGATCCCCTGGAAGCAACAACCGGTCTTATACCGCTCTTCGGCATTGACGTTTGGGAACACGCTTATTATCTTCAGTACAAAAACGTCAGGCCTGATTATGTCAAAGCCATATTCGACATCGCCAATTGGAGTGATATCAGCCAGAGATTCAAGGCGGCTTCTGCCAAGTGAATTCCCCTGATCGTCGTATACCCGGCATTTAACATTGCTGCAGTTTTTGCTATTAGAAGCGTCAGAAAAGTACATTCGAGAGCGGTTGCGGAGTACTCGTGGATCCAATAAAAAGTAAACATTTTAGGTATTCGATACATCATTTCCTCATCTTTCAACGAGCCATTGGTAGTCACTTAACCTGAGTATTTCGTATTTTCATAAACTCAACCGATCGATTGGCGAATTCAATTCGCCCAAATTGGCGATGTAGTTTTTCTATCAAAATAAAAAAAGTACTAGTATATTTCTTTTTTTTCGATTCTGAAATTGTTTTGCGTGTATCGCTCACCGATGGAAGCCCGCTCAACTGGCGCCCCTGATCGGCTGCCTTTAAAAATTAATATTTCAGGGGTATATCTGGGAACGATACATGCTTATATCAATCGACTCAGAATTTCGACCCCAACCCCCCATTTCACGGATAACATTCCGTCAACGAAGTCAGATGTGCATAGAAGGACAGTTCTTAAGGATTATATGTGCCGATTCTGCTGGGGGCTGCCCCCATTGGTAGTTCTCGAGTAGCGGCGCT
>JAPYZI010005137.1:0-11188 GCA_030523105.1 Ophioninae sp. A BG-2022a
TCTTCGAATCAGCCTGTATTTCGTGAAGCAACCGTTTTGTTTTTCGACTCGACGTCCGAATTTTTTTCGCTGATTCGACGAGGAAAAAAATCGCGTCATTGGATACGGAGATTTTTTATTTTCACTATCGAAAATTAATGTGCTAACCGATTTATTATTTGTTACATAAATATACGTGTATATACTCCTGTACACATGGATTTACGTGTGTATATATGCATAAAGTACGCAGCTCGTTTATCGACGTATAAACTCGAAACGCAATGCTCTTACGCAACTCTCTCCTCTCTCTCTCTCTCTCTCTGGTTCATTCTCCCTCCATTTCCCTTCCTCCTTCACCCTCTTTCCCTTCGAGTCATCCCCATTTTATGGCAGGGTTAACGTTCATGTAACGATCCAAGTGGAATCTATGAGAATCCCGAGACGTACCTATTGCATAACCCGAGAGTGATCCAAATGTATTGTAATCGAGGCGAAACGTTTTCCAAACTTCGTATTACGTCGGCGAACCAACGGCTCGAAGTAACCATTTTTTTTTGTAACGCCTACTTTTACAGCCGAGGATTTCGATTTGCATTCGCGACCAAGATTTTCGCGAAAACATAAAATCGCAGAATAAACAAAGATGGGAAAGGAAACACAATTGATAAAAAAAAGTGGGAAAACAGAGAAAAGGGAGAAAAATCAGGAAATGTAAAAAGCAGCAAGGATATACACGGAGTAAAGAGATAATCATTTTAAAAAAGTTATCAATAAAAACAACTTTCACCATTCACAAAACAATATTTGCCTAAATTCGACTTTTTTCGAAACAAAAGTCGCGATTAACAATTTCAACCGTTTACAAAATAACATTCTCAAAATTCGATCTTTTTACGAAAAGAAAGTCTATATAAAAACAACTATAATCTTTCGCAAAGCAGTTTTTTCCTAAAATGCGAATTTTATAAGAAATAATCGTCGCAAAAAACAATTCTAACCGTTCACAAAATAATATTCCCAAAATTCGATTTATTATCGAAAAAAAAGTTACAAAAAAACAATTTTAATCGTTCACGAAACAACATTCCCAAAGTACGACTTTTTTAAATTTCAAAAATCATCAAAATTCCGGCGTAAATCATAAATATGTGAAACATTAAATTTTCGATAAAGCCTAGTCGCCGATCGAGCCGATAAAATTAAACATCCACGTTGAACGACGCATGGAAAAAGAGCCCTTTATCGATACAACCTTTCCTCTCCGCCCCTCCCCGGCCGTTGTTCCCTCTCCGCCCTGATACATACTCAGTCGTACATCAAACAGAGCAGAGGTGCGTAAACCCGGCAACGGTCCGGCGAAATCGATACAACACGCGTTCAAACACGGAGCGAGAGAGAGAGAGAGAGAGAGAGAGAGGGAGAGGGATGAGAAGAGCTCCCGAGAGGCAGACAGGGGGAGAGCCCGCGGGATCGAAAGAGAGAGGGAAGAAAGAGAGAGAAGTGAGGAAGCTCACGAAAAAGGGAGAAGGAAAAGCAAGAGGCGTGTGAAAAAGGGAGAAGGGAAAAGGGTTTGAAGGAAGAGTGGAATCCGTGGGAGAAGGAAGAGATAAGGGTACCAACAAAAAGCGGGAAGACAAAAAAGTGGATGAAAAAGTGTTGGAAAAAAAAAAGGATCGGAGGGAGTAAAAGGGCGGAGAAAGGGATCGGGGTAAGTATATAGATTCTGGTAGTGAGTAACGAATGGAATATGGAGAAAGGGACGAAGAGTGAGTCAGAGTAATAAGTAAATACGAAACGAGGATAGAAAACGAAGGGAAAAGGGTGGGGGAAAGGGGTAAAAGGTAGTTGTTGGCGACGGCGTACCGAACTTTCGCGAGTGAGCAACCCTTGTGCTTATTTCCCCTCACTCTTTCGCCCCATCTCTCTTTCTCTTTCTGCCTTACGCACCGTTCGGGTCTGGGGAGTTTTCCGAGGATTTTGAGGGTCGATGGCGCTGAAGGGTGGAGGAAAAGGAGAATGCCAGGGGAGCGCTGCGGAGGGTATCAACCACCAACCCCATATCGATCAGTCTGCGAGGAACTATCGTCAACCTAGGACGGAGGTCAAGGTCGCCCGAACGCGTACCACGCCTCCCTCTGCACGGGAAAGCTATGAGGTTATGGCGAGAGAGCGCGAAAGAGAGAGAAAGAGAAAATCAAGTGGAAAGGTGGAGGGATTGAGAAAACACCTTAGCACAAATACATCGAAACGAGGCCGTGCTGCGAGGCGCCATCTATTGGCCTGAGAAATATGAAATTTGCTAACCTCCGCCTCCTACCCCGAGTCTTTTTCTCGATCTCTTTTTTTTTTCTTAACAACACCCTGATGTTACCGACCCACAAGCATTTCTCCGATATCATACTTCTTTGCTAACCCTCGCCACCTTTCGATCTTTTACCCTTCGCCCTCCCCTACCAACCTTCTCTCAACCCCCTCCCCAATACTGAAACTCTCAGGACGGTTCATCATTCTTCGTTGCCCCGTGTTTTCTTTTTTGCCTCTTCGTTCTCTTCGCGTTCGCAATTTTTCTCTCGTCTCACTTGGACAAGATGGATCCTGCGGGAGCACGGGGGCGCGAACGAGCAGAAGAGAAGAAAAAAATGACGACGAGGAGATGTACCCGTATGAACGCAACGGAGAACGAGAAGGTGTCGCTGGAAAGTGAGACGGCCCCTGGGAGGGGGGTCGTTGAAGATCAGTGGCGACACCTGGGTGGGCATCATTAATAATACTCACGTCACCTAATACGGTCTGTTGAGAAATAAAGACGACGGTGACACATCGTGTAACACGTACCGATTTTATTATTTTACTTTTTTATTCTTGTTCCCCACCCCAATCGTTTCATCTTTCTCTCCTCATCCATACTCGTCCGCGTTTCGCTACGTGTCGAGAGTAACGACAAAGAAAATGATGATCCGTGCGCGCGCAGGTGCGAACATTCTCGGACTTTAACGGGGACCACACGAGCTTTTGACATTTCAAGAGTACCGTTATTCTTCCATTCTTATTTTTGGAGCTTCGTCTTTTTTGCTCCGAAAATATTGGGTGGAAAATCGAAAAGGACCATTATGATAAATCGGGCCGGAGCAAAGTTCGTGACATTTTCCAACGTATGGAGACTCTTTTTTCGACACGCATTTTTTTTTGTCCATTACGAGGATGTGTCGGTTTGGCGGTTTTTATGTTTTCATCGTTGGAACGCAACGGACTTTTTTCGCATGGCCGTATTTTCTTTTTTTTTTTTTGTGCTCATTCGAGATACGAAAATCACGGAAATATTTTTTGAGGTTTTTATCGCAAGGAAAATTTGTAAGTATGAAGATATTGAAAAATAGGGAAAATAAAGGAATGAGATAATCGAAAAGAATTTTCGATCAAACCCAACTCCGGATTGACGTAAAGATTGAATTTATTGATTGGTTGATTTTTTGGAAGATTGGGTTTTTTTATCAGTTGATTTTTTTGAAGATTGTTTTTTTAATTCGTTGTTTTTCTGAGCATGAATTCTTTGAATAGTTGATTTTTTCAACATTGCATTTTTTTATTGTTTAAACTTTTCAAAAGATCCAAATCTTCACCATGTAAAATAAAAAATGTTATGGATACTTTGTTGTACAAAGTTAAATCTTGCGTCGTCGCTTTTAAGATCCATATTTGCGAAAATTTCCTTTTTCGAAGAATTCGAAAAATTAATGAAATATCGATTATTCGGTCACGAAAATTTTCAAAAACAAACAAATTCAATAATAATTTGTAAAACAACTGAAACATATCTGTGTTTGTTTTTTAACGATAATGTTGCAACTTTGAATTGAAAAATAGCCATAAGTTAACAAATACCACAAATCGGTATGCAACTAAAAAAAAAAAACGAATTATTTTTCGTTGCATTGCGAAGAATTGAAAATCATCACATGTTCGCACGCGCGAAACTCCACGAGGTGAATGTTGGTATCAACGACGAGTGCATATCAGTGAGTACATATTCTACGAGTTCCGCGGATCTTCCTCGACAATCGAGCACGTAATATCACTCCGTACAGTAAATTTTCCTCCACGTGTATCAGGCTTTTCGCCTATTGAGTTTACAGGCACGCGTACACGTACGATTCGCGTTGCGGCGGCAATGAAAATTGCCCCCGCCCGTTGTGCTTTCCTAATGACAATTCCGCGCTCCCCACGCGCCAACAATTTCGAGTTTCTTCAATTTCCGACAAACGAGACACGTTTCTCATTTATCTCGGCCAGTTTTTTCCCGAAACGGATTCGTTATTAAGGGATCGTCTCAGCGTGAAATTTTCAAAAAAAATCATGTTTTTTTTGCATTATCGTATAGTATACACTGTACTAAACATTTTCTCAAATTTTCAAATCGAAATTCGAATTATTACGATCGCTGCAGCGTTTCTTGTAGAAAGGGGACTACAATCTTCAAACGCGTTTTTCTCTAAATGGCGTTTTTCAAAACGGTTTCCACTCTCAAAGGAAGATTTTTGAAGATATCTATTTCCAATTTTGAGAGAACACTTTTCACGTCATTATCTATCGCGCTATGGAAGTTTTTTTTTTTTTTAATCTTCCTATTTCTTTTTACGAAACACTATCGAAAAAAGTGCCAAAATCGATACTTTTTGTTCAACCCGACGCCATTTTAACAAATTTAAAAAAAAAACCTCCATTGCGCGATAGCGATTTTCCTACAGATTAATAATCTTTTCGAAATGTTTGTTTCGCGTCAAAGTTGCGGCCGCAATCATCGACATCGTACAGGACCTTTTTTTTAACGTCACGTTTCAACAATTTATTTAATCATTATATACTAAATAAATAAACGTAAAAAAAATCATTTTGTATTCGGCATGAATGTATTTATTTATGAAAAGAAAACCAGACCGATATTTTTATTACAACATTTAATAAAAAAAAAATCGCGAAAATTAGTAATTTTTCGAAGGGTCAGACGATTCCTTAAGGTATCATTGATCACTCCTCAAAACGTTGTTTCTTCATCAATGAAAACGATTAACTAGCCAATACCAGCCGATGGCTAACATTGGCCGTAACCGTTCGATCGGCAAAACCTACAGAGTATTGGAATCCCCTCCGGTAATAATCACCCGCGAAAACGTTGATCGCCCATTGAAAAGTGCTTTTTTCGCAATAATCGTCGATCGAAGCTTGACACGGTGACATCGATACGACGACGGCTGAGAGTCATTAGGAGGAATATTTCTTTGTGTTTGTTTGGCTCGGAGCACTCGGCGCTTTCCGAGAAGAACTCTTGCATCCACAAATGTCTGTATTCACTCGGGTTCTTCCATGTGTAATTGCCATAATATACAGAGTGTTCACGGACAGTGGGAATTCTGGCGAATTATTGACTATTGAAAATAATTTTTGAATCGTTCGAAATAAAAAAATAACGTTAATATTTTTGATAGTTTTAATATCAAAATGTTTAACCAAGCGGATATTGAAAAATAGGGAAAATAAAGGAATAATAATAATAATAATCAACAAAAAATGTCGTCAACAATAATTATCATTATCGAAACAATATTAACAATAATTTTGATATCGCTGAAACCACAGTTTCAACAAGAATACAAATTTCGAATTTGCTTCGAAAACATTTTCACGCTTGTTTTCGAGGGACCCTCGTGCCTTCGCGAAAGATGTTCACCGACAGTGGGAATTCTGGTGAATTATTGACTATTGTAAATAATTTTTGAATCGTTCGAAATACAAAAATAACGGAAATATTTTTGATAGTTTTTATCGCAAAGAAAATGTTTAACCAAGCGGATATTGAAACAGGGAAAATAAAGGAATGAAATAATCAACAAAAAATTTCGACAACAATAATTATCATTATCGAAACAATAATAACAATAATTTTTATATCGTTGAAACCACATTTTCAACAAGAATACAAATTTCAAATTTGCTTCGAAAACATTTTCACGCTTGTTTCGAGGGACCCTCGTGCCTTCGCGAACGGATCATCCTCTACGCGTGGACTTTTGTTTGTTTTTTTTTTCATCGTTCCATGGTGGCCCTCGAGCCGATACACCGGACTGCCGCGCCACACAGTTTCGCGATCCTCCACTAATAGACGAAAGATCCGCACGGACACACGTGCACCCACAAAGACGCTAAGAATTAGTCAGGAGTCTGGTCTCCCACTTTGCGGCGTCTAGCGAGTGTAACCAGCGGGCGAGAGAGTGAGGGGGAAGAAAGAAAGAAAGAGAGAGAGGGAGAAGCTATCTCGAACGACCTTGGAAAGTTTGTGCAACTCCCATTAGAACGGGACAAAGTTCTCGCAGCGGCAAAACCGCGTTTGAGAGGGGATGAGAGTGAGCGAAGAAGTGAAAGGGGGGAGGGGGGGGGGAGGAGCGGTAAGAGAGAAAGAGAGAGTTGAACTCCTCGCGTTCTCCGAGAAAAAGATAAACAAACGACACGGAACGATCGCGCGCGAGATGAGCGCTACCCCGAGGCACATCTCGATCCTTCGCGAAACGAATCCTCGAAGCTCTCGAACATCGATTTTTCCGCGTATACGCAGAAGCCAGCTTGATTAATTTTTTTCTTTGTTTGTTTTTTTTCCTTTAAGGCTCGAAACGAAAATAAGAACGAGGAGACGATTCAAGACGATTCGCAATCGTCGATCTACCATGGCGAGAAAATTCTATCCGCCAATCAGCCAATTTACGTTTCGTCCAATTAGCGTCAACCGAGGATCACCGATTTTTGTTTTCAAGCGTGGGGATGTTGCCGGATAAAAAGATATTATTCGGTAGGAGAAAAAAAGAATAGTCGAGTTTGAGCTATCCAAGTCCAAGTCGTGACGAATAATCAAAGACCCCCCCCACTCGCCTCAACGCCGCGTTAGATTTCCTTGAGGAATTCGCTCTTCGTGCTGGAACTCGTATAACTCAATGACTAATCGATATTCACCCAATTTGGTTGAACGTACTTGCGTCTGGCCTTTGCAGCTTTTATACGTTGGAATAATGTTCCGAGTTACGAAGAAAAAAAAAACGAAGAAAAAAAAAGTTTGGAATTTTTTAATGATTTTTCGCCGCAGACGTACTTTTTTTGAACTTTGGCTTTGAAAAACGTAGCCGGATTTTTGAAAAATTTGCCCCCTTCGTCGAATTATCCCGTTTCGTCGAAAATAAAGAAAAAAAAATGCATTTTCACGAATTTCCACAAATCAAGCACGAATAAATCTCCAACCTACCCGTATAATTCGGAATTCCATAAAATAAATTTTTTCTTTAAATTTTCGTTTCAAATTCGTGTACGCAATATTACAATTATTACGCCCTCGTTAGAGCATGACAAATTCAATAGAAAATGTGATTGAATCGAGCAATCAACGATTCGTGATAAATAAACAAAAAAATTGTATTCTCAGGTACTCGTGAATTTGTGTAGATATCGCGTACGCAATTTTCCTGCTCTTGGCATTTCGTGATTCACGACATTGGCCTGCGTGGTCCGCTGCTCGCCTCGCACCACCGCCGCTCGTCGGGTATCTCCTTTCTATTCTCGCCCCGTTCGAAGGAGCGCGGGCGATCGCGCCGGAGTGCGCGCTCTTCCCCCCCCCCCCCCGCCCCTCGCCCCTTCTCGTTCTCCTCCTCCTCTTTCACTCTCCCTCCGTCGCGATGCTCGATCGACGGTCCGCGGAGCCCGCCTCGCTGGCCATCGCTCTATGTCAAGGTCAACCCACAATTTCTGTACGTAACTTTTGTTTTTTTTCCCCCTCCTCCTTCAGCCCCTCCAAGCTGCTTTTTCTCTTTCTTTTTTTTTTTGGAAAGCCTCAATTTTCGTTTCGTCACTTCTCTATCGATTCTGCAATTTTTGTATTCCTTGGGAGTTTGTTTTGCAAAGAAAAAAAGGAGATCGGGGTGTTGGTTGGACTGAGAAAATTGGAGAAAAAGTTCATCGATGACGACGGTGCGTTATCACTGTTTTTTTCAGGTATCCGTTTTTATTTTTTTAATCAAACGTGCCGGAGTTTAAATTTGAAAAAAAAGAGGGAAAGGATGGCAATTGATCATGACTCTTGCGATCGAGTCGGAACGAGAATGACGCAAGCTTGGAATTAAATCGGACGACACAAATTCGCGAGTACCTACCGTAAGGTAAGGAGAAATCGATAAAAGGGCAAACTGGGGAAGCGGAAATATTCTGAATAGTAAGAATTTTGGATCTTTTTTTGAAAATTTCTAGAGTTTTTTTTTTTGAAGGTTTGTAGTTGTCGATATCTTTTTTCCATGTTTCGAGGTTGGTTGGAAATTGTTATCATTTTTTGAAAATTGTTTTATTCTCGATCTTTTTGTGATTTACATTTTTTTAAAGTTTCTATTATTTGGAAATTTTTATTTCTTTTTGAATTTTCAATATTTTTGTGATTGTAGATTTTTAAAGATTAGGCTATTCTTTTTTCAATTATTTTAAATATTCGATTTTCTTTCAGCCCTTCTTTAAATTTTTGTAAATTATTTTCGATGTCTACGTTGAGAGTAGAACGGTGTTCGAGAATGAGGACTTTCGGGAGGTCCACACACGCGCGTGTACTTTCTTTCGAGAGAGAACGATTTCGTCACGATTTCCAAATCGAAAAGCGCCTCTCCGTACTCCCGTGCCGATCGAGGTGCGTAATTGCACGAATCTACGATTCGAAAATGAACGACGAACTAAACGAAAAGAAAAAAAAATCGACAAAAAAAGTGTATTACATAAAGGCGAGAAGAAATACCCGAAATACGAATTAAATATCGTTTCGGAATTGATGAAGAAAAATGGAGCTTCTGTGGGAACGACTTGGGAATTTTTTAATCTCTTGAAATCTGTACAACCTTCGACGATAGTGTTTTTTTTTATCACGCTTAATGCGTTTAAATAAAATTATTTTAAAAATGATTAATTTATTTTTAAAAATGATTAAAACTTATTTTCAAAACTGGAGAATTATAAATGATTAAAACTTATTTTCAAAATTGCTAATTTAAAAATTATTAAATTTGTAAAATCACATAAATTGGAAAAAATGAATTTTTTAAAATGTAATTACTCTTAAAATCTTTTGTTTTTCAATTTGAACAATTAAAAAAAAAAAAGTATTTTTGCTGCTTTCCATAATTTAAGTCTTCAACACCACGAATTAAATGATTTCATCGCACATATGACGCACGTACGTATGAATCTACGATTAGGCGTTTAAAACGTTAATATTACGAGAAATTTCTCGGTTTCTGAATAGGAACGTCCAAACCCGTTCCAGAACGCATTGTTCCTGGCAATGAAGAACCCTACGCGGCTTCCGCGCGAAATTAAAATCTTCACACCCCTCGGATCCGTTCTTCGACTATGCGCCCCTCCCTCGAGATCGCCACTGAAAGGACGAGCGAGAGATTTTCAAATGAAATTCCTTCCGAAGCGTTAAACGCGTTCCAAAAGCCGAAGGAGAAGCGCGAACGAGTCTCTGCATTTTCTAGGTGACGTTATTGTATAAAAGTCGTAGGGTTCGCAATATCAACGCGGCGTTGCAAAATTCCTTATCGTGACGTGACGAAAAAACATTGATTTTTCAATTCCCTCGTTTTATTGTTACCAGACCATTTTTTTAAAAATCAAATTTTCAAAAAATAGATCGAGAAAAAAAAGAGAGAAAAAGAGATTGATTGATCGACAGCTATACTTTATTACGCTCAAGCGGACTTCCGGGCGAATAAAAATGAACATAAAAGTAATCAATACAAAAAACTAATAACAAAAAACAAATAAGTAAATTAAATAAAGATGTAGTAAAATAAAGAAAGTAAAATAAACCAGAACTTAAATTTACATAAAATTTCAATAGATTGAATACATTTTTTTAATTTTCCACAATTTTAAATTGATTAAATAAGGATGGAAATGGACTAACCCAAACCAAAGTAAGTACCGTAGTAATGAGTAGAAAAATACAGAAATAATGATGATGATATATTTTATTATGCCCCAGTCGTGAATTTAGGGCAAAAAATGAAATAACAATTTAAGAAAAAAACTCAAACATAACTCAACATAATAATAAGTAAAGATAATACAGAGAGAGAGAGAGAGAGAGAGAGATACATTAAATATTGCATACACTCCTAATTCAGCACGTATGCGAAAAGTGGATTCGAAGAAACGAGGATGTTCATCGGTACTTAACGAACCTTGACCCACAATGTCCGGTCGCTAAACGCATTCGTCTCTTTCACTGACGCATCATGCGCGTGCTCGTGCAAGAGAGCCATCAAAGCGTAAGAACCGTCGAATCGAACGAAAGTAAACGTCAAGGTGGATTGGCACGAAAAAAAAAAAGAAAAAATAAATAAAAGAAGACGAAATTTCGAGTCTGTCAAACTCGCTGGCGAAAGCAAACGAAACAAAGACAAATAAATGTAAAAGGTTGAAGAATAGCACTCTCCGGTATATGAGAAGAGTATAAGAATGATTGGGCGTAATACGACAAGAGATGGAGGGATATGGGATTATGGATGAAAGCTGGTATGGAAGTGGCGAAATTTTCCGTGTTTTATCGAGGCCAAGAATAAAGATCGAGCGATTGAGGAGAGGGATTTCGTATTAAAAAGAGAAGAAAAATGGCGAAGCGGCGGAAGGGAGGGGAAGGTGGGGGAAGGACACGTGTATCGCAGCGATGGATGTCGCCTCGGAGTTAATGCCCCTTTCGCGTGGGATACAAAGGAACAGCCGCGAGTGCGAACCAAAGTCACAGGACCCTCGATGCGGAGGTGGCAGAGAGGTTGCTCACCGTCTCCCGGGACAACGACGAGAAGTGATTGAACCACATCGAGCCCCGAGTCAAATAGATTTTCTCTCGTCCTTCCCCATACCCCCAGTCGAGTACTACACCCCCAACAATTTTTATCGATACACGAATAATATTTGTGGCGGCGAGGGTACACCAGCCCTTGAAAACGCTCGCGCTCGATGAATCCAAATATACCGATGAATGTCGGATAACGTATTTTCAATAGTGCCAAAAAAATATCTGTATCATCCTATGACGCGATTTTTTTCCTCGTCGAATCAGCGAAAAAAATTCGGACGTCGAGTCGAAAAACAAAACGGTTGCTTCACGAAATACAGGCTGATTCGAAGA
>JAPYZI010005138.1:0-11187 GCA_030523105.1 Ophioninae sp. A BG-2022a
AGCTAAGAGACGCGATGGAATCGAGCGATCAAGCTGGCAAAATGTGTGTTTTGAATATGGCTACGAAGCTCTTGCCGCCGCGTCACCCCCTCCCTTTGAGTCGTGACATTAGCCAAACGTTTTTATTTCACGTAATTTCCATCGGGAGTTTCCGCGTGGTAATACGATCAACTTTTTTTGTCGTTCGTTGATTCAAGATATTCGATGAGTAAACGTTCGTCCGTCGATTCGACGTGTGGTGATATTTGGTGTAATTCTAAAGAGCCTTTTAGGAAATCCGTGGGTATCTACGATCCATTTTTACCGATTTTGAAAAGAATACCTTTTAAGTTTTGGTTGTTTTACATTGTGTACAGTCAAAGGTCGGGGTTCAAGAACGCGCTCAAGTGGAGTTACCCCAGCTGATAGATTCGATGTTGGCGGATAAAAACGACGAGATCGATCATCTGAAGGATCAGCTGTCGAAACGCGACAAGCAATTGCAGCTCTATCTCTCAGCTACGAGTAACATTGACGAGAATCAATCCGCCAAGCCTTGCGAACCGAAAAACAGCGCTCGAACTCTCAGCGACATTCTCTCGATAAATTCCGAGTGCGAAGATTATTCGGAAGCGGTGCGAGAAGTCACGAACGTTTCGCAAGCTTTTCCACACAATATTTCGACTCTGACGAAAGTTCCGACAACGCCTGTGACCAGCGTTAAAGAATCTTTCCAGGGTTCACCGTTGGCGCTGCTCGAGATGAGCAAACCGGCTATAAACGTGCCTCGTTTGGAACTCGGTTCTTCACGCTCGCCAACTTTTTCGAGCACGTGTCCGCGTCACTCCCGTTTGTCATTGGACCTAATGCAAACGGCGGATTTCGATCTAAAATCGCCATCATCGGGCGACACGATGGAATCAACGACCAACGGGAAATCGAACGGTCTGACGGAAGAGGGACGGAACGATTGTACTCGCGATGACAACGCCAATGGAAACCTCAAATCTCCGAGTTCCGTTTCGTCGAAAGAAAAAATCGGAGCGAAAATTCGCCAACTGGAGGAACAGTTGATAGCCATTCAACAGGAATTAGAGGCCAAGACGGTAAATCTCAACAAACGAGAAATCGAAATAAATTCACTTCAGAAAAGCTTGGACGAATTGCGTCTCGAGTTCAAAGAAAGCACGGAAACTCTGACTCGCGACAAAGACTTCTACAGGAATCAGTACGAGCTGTCGCAAGCTTCTGAACTGAAAATCCGCAGAGATCTCGAAGAAGTGGAAAACACGCTGAAGATGCAAACCGAAGAGTTGGAAGAGTATAAAGGGATGATGGAAGCGAGGGAGAAAATGTTGTCCGAAGTTAACGAGGAGAACGTCGCTTTGAGGGCTGAAACGGAGCGTCGAATCACAGCGGATAAAACTCTCGAGAGAAAACTCGGCGAAGCGTCCGAGGAGCTCAAAAATCTTCGGCAATTATTGTTCGAAAAGGACGTTACTATAGAATCCGTTGAAACCCGAAATCTCGAGATTGAAAACGAGAACAAAAAGCTTTACGAGTACAAAACACGGTACGATCAATGCAAGAAAGAATTGGGTGATTGTAAAATCGAGATAAAACGTTTGACCGAAGGTATGAACAATCGCGACCAAATTATAAGAAGATTGGAGGAAATGGCGCGACGAACGAGCGTTTCCGGTTCGTCATCGCCGGGTGACAAGGATCAAGAGATACATCATCTCCAGGAGTATCTGAAAGAGAAGGAAAAGGTGATAAGACAGATGAGCGATGATAGCAAGAATCTTCATCGAGCGCTTGAAACAATACAAAACAAAATGAAGGAATCCGGTAACGTCGTAGAGTTGCGAAGGAAGCTAAAGGAGGAACGCAAGTTCAACGCTGAATTGAAAAATATGGTGGAGAAGTTGAAACAAGAGTTGGAAGGGTTGAAGGACGAGTCGATGCGGCAATCCCTCGAGGGTGCTGATATCGAAGATATGGTTCAACGAGAACTCGATCTCTCGGCTCGTTTGGATCAACAAATAATGGAAGTGATAGAGAGCGAAACCGAGGAAACCCCGACACCCAGACGTATGGAAAAACACTCTTGCAATTCACTAACGATAAAACCATCCGAGAACAACGAGAGAGTAATGCAGAAGTACACGGAGATTCGCCAGAAATTCAAGCAGACCTTAAAAGCCAATCAGGAATTGACGAAACTCCGTGACGATCGAGAAATCGAGCGAGACATGTTGTCAGCACAGATAGCCGAATACGAATCTCGTATATTCCAGTTGAACGCTGATTTGGAAGCAAAAGCTTCACGCGTCAAAGAACTCGAAGCAGAACTCAACAACGGACGATCATTCGCTCGGAACTTGGAAATTCAACTTCAAAGAGAAAAGTCAGCAGCCCAATTGGCTCATCATCACGATTCCGAACTTATATCTCAACTGCGGATCAAACTGGTCGCTTCTCTCGACAGCGAAGATCGGGTTCGTCGAGATCTCACTCAGCTTCGTCAGGATCATAAAAATCTTGAAACCAGGCTGAACAGCAATAACGTAGAGTCGAGGAAAACGAGCGACGAGGTTGTTGGACTTGTTGATCAGCTGAGAATCGAGCAAACTCGATACGTCAAAATGGCCGAACTTTACGAGAGGGAACAAAGAGACAACGCTGAAATTCGCGATAGCCTGAAAATCGCGGAAGCTGATAAATCGAGGTGCGAGAAGGAGCTCGAGTGCGCTAACGAGGAAATTGATAAATTGGCCAGCGCTCTCGCTCTCGCTGAAGGCGTTAAAGATCATTTGGAAATTGAAAACAAACGGCTCGAGGAACAACTTAAACGACGGGAGGAAGAATGCGATTGGTTGAAAAATAGAATCAAAACTCAAACTGAAGCTCTTGCCAAAAGACAACAACAAACATCCGACGAACATACAGAACTGAAAAATCTCAGACGCGGTATGAGCAACGCTCGAGAAGTCATGCTCGATCTAGAAGCTGACATCGATCAAACCAAGTCTCAACTCGCTAAAGCCAACGAGGAGAAAGCTCAACTCGCGCAGTGGCTTCAAAACGCGACCGCCAATGAAAACGAACTCAAACGGAAACTCGAAGCCGCCAAAGAGGAGGAGGCACAACTCAAACTCAAAATCGATGATATGCAGAACGAGTTCCGAATTTGCGTGAAAAAGGAAATCGAACTCACCGAGGAACTCCGCAAAGAACGATACTCCGAGAAAAATGTACCTGCTAAATTTCTACAGAAAATTCAGGTATGGATGATAAAATAAATAATATAATTAAATAATAACAATGTAATTATCTATATAAATAAATTAATTCAATTAATAATTATCATTATAAAATTATGTAATTATTTAAAACGATATTATATATATAAATAAATTAATATTGATAATAATAATGATAGTAATAAATATAATTAAATAATAATTAAAATAGTAATTAATGATAAATTAATTAATTCTGATGATAAAATTTAGTGATAAGCTCATTACGGAAACAATCATAATGGCTTTCAAATTGTTGCATTTTGTTGAAAAATGATCGAGAAAAGTTCCAAAAACGACGTAATTTTTCGGTTTTTATTATTTCAAGAAAGTTCCTCAATGAAACAAGAAAATCTGTATCTCTCGGATATTCGTCGTGCTTTTTCGCGTAAAAAAACTAAAGGTTCATTTATTAAAAGACGTTAAGTCGAAATAGGTTAGAAAATGGACTTCCGGTTGAGTTTATCCTTGATCCAAGATATACTGGACCTGGTTACGATACTGACACGTATTTTGGCACTCGAATCGGCTCATTCGGTGAAGAAACAATGACGCAAAGTTCGAAAAACTGGCGTTCCTGAATATAAAAATTCGTAAAAATAATGCGTATCGCTCGATTGTTTTTTTTTTTTTCAGGAGTTGCACGACAAGATCGAGACACACGCGAGCAGCAACAACGTTCTTCACGAGGAGCTGACGAAAGCGCGTCACGAGAAGGAACAGCTGGCGACTCGAGTGAGGGAATTGGAGACGCAATTGGCTCAAAAAATTCGGGAGGTTAACGCGTTGCACGTGACTCCTGACGTGAATCCCCAAACAGCCGAAAAAGTACATTTTTAAAATATTTTCATCAATTTTTGTTTTGTTTATTTCGCATCGTTAATCGTTCGCACGAATAATTCGGTTTTTTTTCACAGCTGCAGCATTTCTACGGGAAGTTTTTGCGCGTCGACAGTCGACGAAAAGCTCTCGCGTTTCAGAAACGTTATTTGCTCTGCATAGTTGGTGGTTATCAATTATCCGAGGATAGAACTCTCTCGATACTCGCGCAATTGACGCACGAACAGAGAATGCACACGACGACCAGCACCAATCGCAAAAGCCCGAAAATTCGGTTCAAGTGCGCGGCCCTAGTCATTATCAGTATACACAGAATGAGATGGATGATACATCGCTGGCGAACCGGAAGGAGAATCGGCGCTGACGCCGTTTTGGGCAATCACGAACGTTCATTCGTACCCCTACGGAGAACTGTGACCAATCACTCACCACCGGTCAGAGACAGAACTGGCGTTAGGTACAGTTATATCGATCGATCAATTTTCCTGAATATCAATTAATTTTTTCCTGAGAAAATAGAAGGTCGATTTTCATCGAGGCTAATCCATCGATGAAGTCAGTAATCCGCAATTTGCAACATGTGGTTTTTACCATTCGTACCGAAAGAAATACTTTTGATAAAAATCATGATTTATCAACTTCGATATTCGATATAACGTCGAAATTCAGATATTTATAGAAAAAAACGCTATTTCGATAATTATACGTTCAAATCTTTCGCAAAGTGCTGCGAAACTTTGATACTTTGGTAATTATGGAGAAGTGGAAGGGCCTCCAAAATTTTGGCGAGAAAATTTGTTTTTCTTTTTTGGTAGGTCAATTATCAATTTTCAATAATTGTACGCTAATGGTATTTATGCGTTTCGACAGTGGTTTCCCGTTGGAGCACTATCTGGATCGTTTCATGGACATACAGCAAAGGCTGGGTCTCGCAATCCCGGACTCGGAGTCGTGAACCTCGAAATCACCAACTCGCCCTTTGCGAATCGACCAAAATCACTGGTAAACGAAAAGAAAAAAGACTACGCTAAAAAAATGAGGATAAGAAGTCGTGAGGATTTTTTTTTAAGATTTTAAGAAATAAGCCGATCGTGCTGCGCCCAAAATGGAATTTTGGATTCCTTCATCCCCGTACCCTCTGTTGCCATTAAGACAATGTTTATAAACACACATATAGATATATTAACAGTTTTAAACTGCGAAAAGCTTCGCTAAGGAAAAGGACTGAAAATGATGGGAAAGTGCGAAGCGAAAATCGAAAAGTGCAAATTGACTGACGATAAGAAAAGCGTGTAAGATAATTCATTGTTATTTCGCGACGTAAGTTCACGTTTCTTCTTTCTTTTTGTTTTTTTTTTTTTTGTAAATGTTAATCGAAACAGCCAAGAAAAAAAGCTTGGTTTTTTTTATCATGACATTTGTAACGTCGCACGCGCACTGTCGGCTCGAGTCAGCGAAGACGGTTCTTCCTTGCGCACAACTTTCACCAAAGTTCACACACAATGTTCTCTTTTCTCCTTGAGACGTTATTTTTTTCTTTTCTTTTTTTTTAGTTATAAATAAATAATACAGACATGTGCCTTGTAAATCTTAAATAGTGTACGTGTTTAGGTATTTATTATTATCGGAAGTATTTGTCTCTTCTGTGTGCCCGTTTTCTCTTTTATATTGTGATCGAAGATGTTACCCTTACGAATGCGAATAAAAACATGTATTTCCATACTCAGTTTAGCGCCTGCGATTTTTGAAATTTTTTTCTAGTTTTTATTAAATTTTTTAGTTTTTTGTTGGATGGCTCAAAAATTCATTGCGGAATATCTTGTGAATAATAATTTAATTATATTTAATTATTATTATATTAGATTATAAATTATAATTAAATAATAATAACAAATTCATTATGAATTGATTATGGATTAATTAATAATTTATTTTATTTTATTATTATTTCCTACATGAATATAATATTTTTTTCTGTAAACAGCAAATTTTTTTCTTTAAGAAACGGCTATTGAAAAAATTTTCTCATAATTTTTACCTATGCCATATTTATTTGGAAAAAAAGTTTTTTTCGCGAGTTTCTCAATATTTGAAGAAAAAACTATGTGAAAAAAAGAAAAATAATTTTAAAAAATATTTCCATATCGAACATAACCTCGAAATATTTTTGTAACTGCTGGAAATGATTAAATACATTTTAAACAAAAGTTCAATAATTTTTCAGGATACGAATAATTGACAAAAAATTCGTAATTGTTTCAACAGATAAATTTCTTTATTTTATGAAAAACAAAACCGAAGTGTACATACCGAAAGACATTTCGGGAAACTGAATGACTCGGGAAATCGATCGGCACTTTTCATTCTCGCGAGAAGTGTACAATAGTCGCACAATAATATTAATAATAATAGATTGCTACGTCATATTATTAAATAATATTATAATTGGGAAAAAATTATGGTGGAAGAAGTGTACCGGAATAATTTCTACGTTTCGTATAGGACTGTTGCGTTTATACGAGCACCATATATACGTACAAAATTTGATCTTATCACTGATACTCGTGCTCGTGTTTTTACGATCGCGAAATATTTCGAATTTGGAATTCGGCTCGACCCATTCGAGGATCGAGGAAAAATGTGCCACACGAGTGCGAATATATATTTTTTTGTATTTTTTTTTAATTTTTCCAGCAACGCGCGTCTTTGTTAGTTTTTTTTTTTTCAGTCTCTTTCATTCCGTGTCTCGTCTTGTAGCATTAAGGACACGTAGAAGATCGACATAACCTCACAAATTTTCGAAATCTGTTTTACCGTCGCGCAATCAAGTTTTATCATGAAAAATTGAACATCAGCCAATCAGTAGACGTTTTCAATGAAAACGCGGTTTGAAACTTTTCGACTATCTCTCTCCCACTCACGTGTCACGTCGTACATTTTTTACGTGTCCTTAAAAACTAATAATTGCATTTTGTCTTATTTGAGTTATAATTTCGACTGTCTCATTTTTTAAATGGAACTTCAACATCATTGTTCCTTAAGAAATTAAATTCGATATATATATATATATATACAGGGTGACAATTATAAGACTGTTATTAAAAACATTTATCGACTTTTTCGAAATATGGCATTTTCTATAAAAATCGAATATTCCGGAGAAAAAAAGAAAATTATATTTTGAATAAAGTAAAAAGAAAAAAGAAAAAACAGTAAAAATAAGAGAAATTCGTAGAAAAAAATTAAATTGTAAATGAATGCGATACGATACGATAAATAAAAATCAAAATAAAATAAAAAATTTTTACTGAATTTAAATTTGATTGAATTTTATATTTCCTTAATAGAAGTAATTTTATCTAATTTAAATGAATTAAAAATTATATTTCCTTTTTTTATTTGTAATTTTATTCCAGAATCCTGAATTTTTAAATAATTGTCATTTTCACAATTTTTTGTTATAATTGTTACCCCGTATGTATGTAAGATAATACCCAAGTGCTTTAGAAACGAAGAATTATTTTCAGTTCTTAATGGACTTAAATACCGGACCGAAAGATTTTTTTTTTTTTCGGCTCGTCGAGTTTCTCTCGTCGCGTGTTCACTTATATTTACATATATACATGTACAATCGTATGATAAAATATATCGGCGAGTATCTAGGCACACTCTCAACAGTTTTTTTTTTACCGCTACTTTTAGGGAGTTTTATAGGTTTTTTAAGGCTCTTCGTCAATGTGTCTATGCATGTGTGTTGTATCAGAGTGTCCCTTATTTTTCGTGTACAATATTTTTTGACACGTAACCTCATTTTACGCATTTTGTGGAGATTCAAGATTTTTCAACATTTAATTGAAATTAATCGAACTACGTTTCTACAAATTCCGAAAATATTGTATCAAGATTCATTTGTTGTTTTTTTTTTTTTCGTTTTTACAAACTTCAAGGTTATTCATTGTTCGCTTAATACCAACGTCCATTCGAAATTAATTTAATTATGGAAAATAGAATTAAATATTTGAATATCAAATGTAAAATATAAAATTGTTTCGACAACCTGGGACACCCTGTATACGCGTACAAATACAAATACGTATGTACAGTACTCGATAGATATTCGAGGATAATGAAGCGCTGCGCGAAGATTCGATGATATTATCTACTTTCTTGTAACGAATCGCGGAGGATCAGTTTTGGCTATATTCACGGTGGACTGTGGAGAGGTTAATTTCACTTTGTCCAGTTTACGAAAAGAGTAAAGTTTTAAGCCCGTTACACAATGAAAAAAAATAGGTATAAAAGATAAATAATAAGCAGTGAGGAACAACAAATAACGAATAGCGGAATCCAGCGATGGCAGAACCGTTGATTAATTCACAATTCACAGATAAGGAATAACGAATAAGAAATAGGAACAGAATTTCCGTCGCGTTGGAAATCACACGATTGTTTTTTATATGGTGGCATTTTTACCAACGAAGAGTTCTGAGTCGTCCCTATAACCTTTTTCGAATTTAAATTGATAGTAAATAAAACGCACAGAGATCGATCATAGCCAGAATTATGAAAATCCGTATGAAAAACCGAATGATATATTCGGAACATAGGATGTAACACAGGGGATACATTTTTTTTAAATTACCGATTTTGTGCACTTATAATACACTTTTTATGTATCAATCGTGCAACGCATCAAAGGGTTGCGCTAAAAATGAGGTTATGTTTTTGACATTCGTGCACTTACTGGTGATTGGTTAATAGATGAAGTTTGAAATGAAATTAATCAAATCAATAAAAATGAAATTGCTAGAAATCAATAAAATTAATAAAAATCAATACATCGTGTATTGATGTGTTATTCCTTATTCCTTATCTCTTAACCCTACTTTTTTTCATAGTGTAATGAGCTTTAGGATCAAAAGATATCTCGGCTGCAATTCTCTGAAGATCGCCGCTTTCGTTTTCGAGGTTAGGGGGCAGTGTCGAAAGTCAGGAATGAAGTTTGCGGATAGTAAGGTGTACGAAGTGTGTCACCGGCAGGGAAGAAGAAAGAAAAACCGAGTCAACGGACGGCGCATGCGTCTTTGAAGTTGGAGGCGTTGAAGGGTAAGAAATAATCGTCGTGAAGTTGTCTTATGACGGCTTCGATGGGACAGAGAATAGTTTCGCGCTTGCTGGTTCCGCCCCCTTCGTTCGCTTCGTTGTAGATGGCGCTATAGGAATTCGCGTTTCGACAGAAGGATATCGTCCGCGTGAGGTCGTGACCGTTCAGTAATACCCGATAATAAAAATCGCTCGCAACGCGATTTTCGCTCCGCGGATTTGCTCGGTAAACTTCAATTACGAAACGTGACGCGTAAGGCGGCATTATGACACGCTCGGAAAGTACGCCAAGAGCAAACGCGAGATATTGAAGGGTCACGTCGTGAGCCGAGAATAGAGTTACTTTTGGTCTGGATTCGGAAACTATTTGGAGCATGTGGGAAACCACAGTGCGCAACATTCCGTAAGCCCGTAAAAGCGCAAATTTACGGAGATTCGAACTGTTCACTGATTGACGTTGTTCCCAATCGATGAAAGCGAAGAGACCCGCGACGTCCTCGGCTTTAACGCACATACGCTGTTTATCGAAATCCACGCAGGGCAATGCGCCACCGTGACAAACGTACGCTAGGAGAGCGTCCTTTAGTGGATTCGGATCCATTGTTGACGAATGCTCAGGCATCTCGAAAACGATCCTCGATGTTTGTTTTATCAGAGACGCTACCGCCGGATGGGACTTCAAGTGTTCGGAAAGTTCCTGCAAGAGGGAGCTGGATTAGCGTTGGAATCTGTTGTATCGACGGAGCCTGGAAACCACGGTGATGACAAAACTGTCAAACGGAAGTAGTAAATTCAAATATTTCAGCTATCTTTTAAGTACCCATGCGTCACGTGGTACATCCACTTGATCTTAAGAATATATGTAAGGTTAATTCCGTAGTATATCTATTTATTTTTTAAGGTTAATTTTTATGTCGAAATGTCAATGCCCGATCATTTCCGTTTGCATTCTCTAATTTCTGATGACGAAAATTACGTCATTAATATGCTATTTGATATTTGTGACAGAGTACAAGTTCGGCTAATAAAATAATTATATTTCTGTCCAGAGAAAATGTAGCAACAAGGCTACAGTCAGCCATGACAGTCAGCTACAGCCAACGAAGTCAGACGTACGTGGAAGGATATTTATTACGGGCGGCTTGAAGACATGTATTCTGCGACCGAAACTGCCGCCTGATGGCGTCACGAGCGACCAGCTGTTATAGAGGACCGCACCAAAGTTAGCACCCCCGCCACTTTGAGTAATCTGCTTTTTTTTCATTAATGTAACATATACAGGGTGTTCCACAACGGATTGTCATCCGTGAAAATGGGGTTTGGGGTTGAAATTCTGAGTCAATTGATACAAGCATGTACGGTTACCGGATCAAACCCTGAATTATCATTAATATCCCAACAAATCCACCATTTGATTCGTCTTGAACTCGCCCTTTCTACGGAAAAATGTCAAAAAAATATCCTACAAACGATTTTTGCATTTTCCCAGTCTAATTTTGTACTTTTGGCAAAAACTCGGGCATATTTGTAATCAACTGAGAATTTTCGATTGTACACTCGATGAATATAATTGAAATTTTGTCGAAAGCACCGAACACAGCCAAAAAATCGTGTTTTCAGACGTTTTTTACGACTTTTTCATTGAAATTTTGGGTTTTTGGGGAAATGAATGGCAGATTCGTACTCAGGGGGTCAAATTACATCGTAATGGACTATTAAAAAAAATATAAAAAATTCAAAATTTTTTTCCATTTTTGGGCGAAATAAGTTTTTTCACTGAATCATGGATAACTTTTTTCCTTTTGGGATTTGGGACTCTACTCTGCGCTTAATCTCTTCGGTATAATTTTCTCTTTAAAATGCTTTTTTAATCATTAAAATCCGATGATTTTTCGATTTTTGGCAGAATTTCAAAGTTGGACCATCGATTTTTGTAAATTTTTCCATACATACCCCTTTG
>JAPYZI010005139.1:0-11481 GCA_030523105.1 Ophioninae sp. A BG-2022a
AAAAAACAACGAAAAGGGGGACCGCGGCTCGCCGCTGCGCTCCGAGGAGAGACGAGAGCGCGCGCGGTGGTCCCGCGAGGGAAGGACGCCGTCGAGGCGCGACGAGCCGAGAGGTCCGCGCGCGCCCCGACCCGTGGCTCGATCGCACCCTCCGCGGAGCTTCCCGCGACCCTCCTCCCGGCGGTCGGTTCCTTCGGAAGCGCGAGCCGCGCGAACCTCGACGATCGCTCCGAGTCTCGCTCGATCGAGTCCGCTCCGGAATTCCCCACGGACGGTGCGAAGAGCGGCTCGAAACGAGGAGAACGCGAGCGTCCCGAGGCGTCGGTCCCCCCGCTGCCTCGATTAAAAATGGAACGTCGAGCGCTCCGAGACGCGCGTCTTCGGACGAAACGGCCCCTAAACTCGAGGAAACGTTACGCGCGTTCCACGGCTGAATCACGGACGGGCGAATGAAAAACGTTCGCGGTCCCGGGATATCAACGATTCTTGGAGAGTTTCCGAGGGTCGAGCGGTGTCCGCTGGTCCGCCGCCGCTGCACAGGTACGCGGCGGAAGGCCGCGGCTCGGTCCGAACAATCGTCCCTCGCCTCGCCCGATCGCGTTTCCACCGCGTTTGCCGTTGAAACGGCGGGCTTCGAGGAACGTTCGAGGGAGAGAGAGAGAGAGAGACAAAAGTTGGACGCGAAACGGTGGATCGCGCGCGTACGAGGGACGGCTGTGTCTCGTCGTTCGGCGTTGTCCGCGCTCGATCCTCGAACGGTTCTCTCTCCTCGCGCGGCACGGGCGGTACGCTCGGCTCGGGAGAGAAAGGTCGGGCGGCGTCCGTCTCCCCCCGGCGGTTCGGCGCGCGGAGGTGGAGAACGCCGAGCTCTACGGGTGGACCGACGACGACGACGAGCGGACGTCGGCGCGAGATCTCGCTTGGATTTCAAAGGCGACTCGCCGCGACTCGCGTTCTTCTCCCGTCTCGTTCGAGCCCGTCGCTCGATCCGAACGATCCAAAGACGCGGCCTCGTTCGCGGACGAGGCGCGATACGCTCGAGCGGACGGAGAAGAGCGGCTCGACGACTCGACAGGATCGAGACGTTCGAGTTTCGAACGGGCGCGCGGTTGGGTCGCGACCTTCTCGGTCGTGGAACCGTTGGAGGTGCGCGAGACGGAAGAGTCACTCGACGGGGAGATATCCGGGACCGAGGAGCGAAGAGTAATCAGCGAAGGAAAAAGAGACAACCGCGAAGCGCGCTACCCTCCACGATCGCCGACGCCGCGACGGACTGAAACGAGCGTTCCGGGGAATAAAAAGGGCAGATGGGAGCAGCGGCGCGTCTATTATTCGTCGGAGCGTTATCGGCCCGGGCGGAAGCGTCGCTCCTCTCGCAACGCGATCGATCGGATTCTCTCGGATGGCGCGAGCGAACGCGCTCCGCTCGCGACGGGCCGGATCGAGTTAAGCTCTCCGACCGCTTTCCGCCCGTCGCTCGGTCCTCTCTCGGCTCTCGGCGCTCCTTCTCGCCGAAAGATACAAAGGACCGGAGGTAATCCGTTTAAGGGGGCGAGCGCGAGCTACCGCGGGGGTAGATTCTTCCGTCGAGGACGAGCGGACCGCTCCGCGGAGGACTCCCCCCTGCTCCGAGCGACGATCGACCGCCGACGCGTCCGCGCTCCCGTCGCTCTCGGAAAGAACCTTCGAGCGCGTACGCGGCGTCTCTCTTCCTCGCTCTTTTCGCCGGCGCGTAGCAGTCTCGCCTCTCCGCACGACCCGAGACTCGATCGACCAATTTGGCGGAGGTGTCGGGAGGCGCCGCTGCGCGCCCTATCGGGGCTACTCGATCGATCCTCCGAGGGAGAGAGAGAGCTCGACCCGGTCGAGCCTCGAGTCTCGTTGATCGAACTTTGACGGGAAGGGCGCTTCGTCGGTGACGCCTCTGACTCGATTTCGAGTTTCGTTATCGAGCCGAACCGAATCGCGCGCGTTTTCCGACGCGATCGACGATTACGCGTCCGCGGTTCTTCCGACGCGCCTGAGAGAGCCTCGCGCGGAGGTGCGCGACTCGACGCGCGAATTTCCAGAGAAGGTCCGACGACGAGGCCCGAGTCGAATCCTCGGCGGGGAAAAAACGAGGAGGATCGATCGCGCGTCGCGAATAAAAATGGGAATTACCGGCCGGGAATCGGGAGTACCCCGAGAGGCGGCGCTCTCAACGAGAGAGAGAGAGAGAGAGAGAGAGAGAGACAGGGTCGCGACGCGTCGAAGAGGAGCGCACCCGACTCGTCGCCCGAGGCGAGCACCGGTCGGTTCGAGAGGGCGCCGGTCGCCGCTCGGGGGCGACCGCGCCCGCGCGATCGGTCGTCGAAGCTCGCGCGCGTCAAGATCGAGCGATCGGAGGAGCGTCGAAGGTTCGTTCCCGGCCGGTCTCCCGAGGCGAGGCGAGGCCGACTCGAAAATTTCGGGACGGCGAACGACCGAGCGGTACGCGAGATTCGATCACCGATCGGGGACGAGGGCTCGAACGAGAAGCGCGTCTCCTCGCGTTCCTCGGGAAACGGTCGAAACACGGGAGAACCACCGTCGAGCGGCCGACGAACCGCGGTCACCACCTCCCCCGTTTGACTCGCGCGCCGCGTCGGCTCCTCTCGTCGTTCGACCGTTCGAGATCGGACGATACGATCGGGGCCCCGGGCGAACGAGCTCGGCGCGAGGCCAAAGGTTTCGGGTAAGGCAGGAGCGAACGGAAAGAGCGGGTATCCCCCGATGATCCTCCGTTCGATCTCTGCCGAGAGATACCCGCGCGACGGAAGGTTCTCGTCCGCCGTCGCCGAGAGGGCACCGCGCGGACTCGTCGGTGGGTCGAGGAAGCGCGGCCGAGACTCGGGCCGACGGAGGGTGACGACTCGCGGGGCAACGAACGCGTCCACTCGTCACAGTTTCCGAGCTCTCGCGGCGATCGCTGAATCGCAAAAACGCGAAAAAAGAGAAGCAACGAAACGAACGCGCGGCGGGACGGGGAAGGCGAGGGAGCGCTCGAGATTCGTCTCGTTCGCCGAAACGCGCGCGAGGCGCGCTTTTAAAGGGTACGCTTTTATTTTTTTGTCTCGATCGCGCGCGAGTACCCGCGAGAAGGAGAGCGGTGCGAAGAGCCGGTGGAAGAGTCGACGAACGAACGAACGAACGAACGAACGAACGACGAGACTCCGGACTCTCGAGAGCGTTCTCTCTTCGAGAGGAAGAGGGACCGAGCGCGAACTCTCCGTACACGTTTCCCTCGCGACTCTCCGGAGAACGCGAGGGGTTCGCGATTCGGTTTCAAACACGTATGCCTCGACCACTCGAGAATGCACGGCTGATATTATTGCGCGATATCGCGCGAGGGAGGGAGGGAGGGAGGGAGGGCGAGCGAGCGAGAGAGAGCGAACGGGGGCTTCGCCCTTGCGCGCCGAGATCGAAACGCGTTTTTCTTTCCTCGCCGTTGGTCGTCCTTTTCTCCGTTGGCTCGAGGAGTCAGCGGGTACGGGGGTTATCGCGGTATCGTCGCGCTCGAGGTCGAACGATGAAAGCTCGAAACGCCTCCGTCGCGCAAACGGGGATACTCGAGGCCGCGACAACCGGGGAGCGGCCTCCTCGAGCGGAGAACGAAACCTCGATCGGTCCTCCGAGCGTTTCGCGGATTCTCCGAGCGTCTCCGCGACGATTCCGCGCTCGATTTTAACAATAATTGGTTTCTTCGGTTCGGTTGCAGCGTGCAATTGCAATCTCCACGCGAGAAAGTGTCGCTTCAACGTCGAACTGTACAAGCTCTCGGGACGAGTGAGCGGCGGGGTTTGCCTTCAGTGCAAACACTTCACGGCGGGCAGGCACTGCCACTACTGCCGGGAGGGTTACTACAGAGATCCGGCGAGGCTCATCACCCACCGCAAGGCGTGCAAACGTGAGTACTCCTCCCGATTCTCCTTCCGCGTCCGACGCCGGTCCGAGGCCGGTCGATTAAAAAAAAGAAACGTCGAAGCGTTATCGGCGAGTCGGAAATTCCGAGGCGAGGGCGGGTCGAATCGCGCGAATCGCGGGGACGCGCGCGAGCCGGGCCGTCGATCGCTCCGAACGTACGGAGCCGGGGCGCTCGGTCGCGCCCTACCGATCGAAATACGTATCGGCGCGTACGAACGACCGCGAGAGACCGAGGAAGCGAGCCGCGGCTCTCTCTCCCGACGCGTTCGCGGATGTTACCCGAGGAGAGCTCGAGCGAAGCGAAAGAGCTTTATCGGGACGCGAGTATCGCGCGCGCGCGCGCGCGCGCGCGCGAGAGAGAGCGAGGACGGTGCGAACGAAAGAGAAGAGAAAGGAACGGAGCGAACGAGAGAGAAGAGAAAGGAACGGAGCGAAAGATCACGGAGAGCGAGCGCGCCTGTGGAAGGTAAGAGAGGAGGATGGCCCAGCGGGCTTTCCGTCATTTTTTTCCCCGTCCTCGGCGCGCGCGCGATCTCGCTCGACCGCGCGTACACGCGCGCGGGGAGCGAGGGGAGAGACCTTTCGAACGGCCGACGCACCGACGAGGCCGTAACGCGCGCGACAAGAGAGAGGCACGGAGCGGAGGGAAGCGGCGGAGGGTCCGCGCGGTACCTCCGGAAAAGGTCGATCGCGCGATCAAGCGTATCAGGAACGACGAGAGATCTCGAAGACCCGGACGATCGCGAAACGGCGAAACGTACGCGCGTCGCGTCGGAAGCGCGAGCCCGCGGTCGGTTCGCTCGAAGAGAGGGCGAGGCGCGCGGAGCGGGCGGGGACGCCGCGCGCTCGGGAACGAGCGCGTCTCCGGGCCGTTCGCTCCGAGGGCCCGCTCCCGGCGGATCCGCAGCCGCGGCGGTGGCAGCGTCGAGCGACGGCGAGCCCCGGGCGCGAGGGTCGCCTCCTCGAACAGAATCGGTCACCGAGACCCTCGCGGCGGCGAACCGCCGCGGTCGAGGGTTCGCTCCGGCCACCGACGGACCCCCC
Organism: Ophioninae sp. A BG-2022a; assembly: GCA_030523105.1. Lineage (NCBI taxonomy): Eukaryota > Metazoa > Arthropoda > Insecta > Hymenoptera > Ichneumonidae > Ophioninae sp. A BG-2022a. The sequence goes on from JAPYZI010005139.1 coordinate 4,987, forward strand.
GAGGGCTCTCGTTCTCGCATCGATTCGCGGCTCGGCGCGCGCGCGCGTGCGCGCGCGCGCGAGGCCGCTCTCGAGCGAGACGCCGAAAATCCGGACGCGAAGCGCGCCGAGGAAAACAACGCGAGAGGCTCGCGTATCGGTATCGATCGCGCTTTTTCCGCTCCGAATCGCACGGCCCCGGAGGAGAACCATCGGGGGCGTATCGCGAGAGGCGGTACGGAGGGATCGCCGGACGGTACGAAGGATCGAGGCTCCGGCCGCGCGCGCCAGCGATTCGGCCCGATCGATCGATCGGTCACCGGGCCGTGCGTACGCTCCTCACCTCCGACTCGACCCCGCGACGCTCGCGGACGCGACGATCGTTTCGCGCGGGTACGCGTTTCGCCGCTCGAGCGGTCTCCGAAGACGCGAAGCGGTTCCCGCGGGAGTCCCGCGTCAACCGCTTTTCTCTTTCTCGAGCGACGGTGCTCGGAGAAACGACGTCGCTGATCGGCGTCGCGGACTCGCCGATGTCGCGCGGGGCTCGACTCTCCCCGAATTCGTTCTCTCGGTCGGCGCGGGTCGGAATCGTTCTCGCGATCGTCCGCGATCGTCCGCGATCGATCGGTGAAATCCAGGGTCGGCGGGATCGATCCGTCGAAGCGAAACGAAAAGGGAGAGAAAGCGCGCCGCCGCGGAACGGGGACGAATATTGAATCGACTCGCTCGAGATTCGCCGGAAGCGCGCACGCGAGACGCGGACCGTAACGAACGAGCGGGTGGAGAGGACGAAGGAGGAATCGTCGCTCGGGAAGGGGCGGGGGAACGGAGAGTCTCAGCCTCGAGGCTCTCTCCGAGTCTCGGGACGATCGAATCGAACGACGACGACGACGACGACGACGAAGCGAGAGATAGCGCAGCGAGAGAGAGAGAGAGAGAGAGAGAGAGAGAGCGACGGAGGGGCGACGCGCGTGCAACGTGCCACTGACCCGCGCGACGGGTATCGATCGACTCGGCGCTACCGCGTCCGCGACTCGTGGGAGCGCGTTTCGTTCGCGGTCGGTGGACGTTTTCGGGGATTCCGGAGCGGAGGAGCAGCGCCCGCGGAACTCGCGAGCGAAACGCGCGTATCGGACACCGCCGAGGAACGACTCGGGAGGAGAGAGAGGACGCGCGGACCGCGGTGGTCGCGGGATCGAGTCGAGAGCGCGCGCGTACCGACGTCTCGCGCTCGCCGATACCCGCACCGTAATTCCGCGAGTGATTCCTCGAGGGCGCGGCGCGACGCGCGGGTATCGCTCTCGTCCCGCGGTCCTCGAGGACGGACGATCGCGTACGCCGTAACGCGCGTCTACCGGGACGAAGACCTCGAGCGGCGACGCGCCCGCTCTCGCTTCTTCGGTCTCCGTCGAACCGCTCGTCTCGGCTCTCGGTGGCAGCGCTCGAAACTCGCGCGAACGAGCGGAACGAGGAGGGGGAGGAGGAGGAGGAGGAGGACGGGTATCGATCAGCCGCTCCCGAAGCGAGTACCCGTCGCCGCTCCGCGGGTACGAGCGCGGAACGATCGAGGGAGGTACGCGAGCGCGGAAAATTTTGATCGAGAGCCGAGGAGGAGAGAGAGGCGCGCGTACGCGCGGAGGATCGGGACTCGGGCGAGGCGGAGCCGATTCGCGAAGATCAGGAGAGAGCGGAGGCGGCGGCGGCGGCGGCGGCGGCGGCACGAGCGGCACGTATCGCGTTACGTTCGCCGTACGAGAGCGAGACTCGCGTCACGGGTGAGAGGAGGGTCCGCGCGTCTCGGAGCGACGCTCCCGGTCGGGCGTTCGCCCGGAGGCCGGCTCTCACCCGGCGCGCTCGTCTTCCGGACGGGCCCGCGCTCGTGCCGCGAAGAGTCTCGGGTTTCGCTTCGGGACGCGTACGGCGCTTCGAGGGGGACCGACCGAGACGGGTACGGGGGGCGAAACGAGGCCGCCGGGGGGGGGGGCAGGAGCGAGATCGAGGGCCGCGCGCGTTTCTCGCCTCGGTCCCGTTTCGACCGTGCCGGATTATTCACCCATCGACGGCGCGGCGCGCTTGTACTCTCGGGCCCGTTCGTTCGTCGTTTCCGCGCGGCGGCGGCGGCGGCGGCGCCCGACTCTCCCGCGCGACAAAGGTAAACGCGGCAGGTGAGAAGGAACGAGAGACGGACCCGTTGGTGCCGCGATTCATCGTTGCTCCCGGTGCGCGCGGCTGTTCCTCGGCTCTCGCTCGCCGAGGATCGCGCGCGTCGCGCTCGAGTCTCGCCTCGCTCCTCCGAACGTTTCCCTCGTTTTTCCATACGGATACGGCTCGAGCGCGCTCCGCGCGTCGGACGCGAGAGCCTCGCCTTCGGGAATCGAGAGCGCTCGAGGAGGGGGTTCGCGCGCTCCCCCCTCCGCCGCTCGTCCTCCTCGCGGCCGGCCACCGTGAAAATAGACGAGGCGAATCGAGATTTATAGAGGTTCGGGCGTACGCGCGTACGTTGCTCGGAGAACGGGTGTCGGGTTTCGATCGAACGCGATCGACGGAGAGAGCGGAGCGAGTCGAGAGGGAGAGAGAGAGAGAGAGAGAGAGCGCGCTCGCGCGCGTCTCCGCGGTTTCCGGAAGAGGACCGCGCGAACCGCCCCGGACCCGAGGAAACGCCTCGCTTCGTTCGAAGAGTCAACGTTCGAGGTAACAACGTTGAGCAGCGCGGAGAGTCGGAAAGACACGCGCGATCGCGCAGCTTCGGAGCCAGCACCGGCCCGTCGAGAGACTCTCCTCTCTCGCGACGAACCGACGCGATTAATATTGCAGCGGCGAACTCGGGACGGGAGGAGCCCGAGGAGCGCGCGAGACGCGTCTCGCTTCAACTTTTTTTCCGTTCGACGGACCGACGCGGCTCGTTCGCGCGGCGTTTCTCGATACCGAAGCTCTCCCGTACCGACGGTTTCGAGACTACCTCGAACGTTTCTCGAATAGGTTCGAGGAGCCGCGAACGTCCGCCCCTCCCGACGGCAACGAGGCGACCGTAAGAGCCAGGGCCGACGCGACCGAGGAACAAATCTCGGACGAGGCGCGAGCGTCTCGAGTCCCGAACGACGAGCCGGAGCTCGTCGGAGCGCGGCGCGCGGTCCCCTTCCTCCCCGACGCGTCCCGCGAATCGAATCTCGACTCGTTAAACTTTTTCCCTTCTGGAAATACGTGCACGGTGCGCCAACTTCCGGAGGAAACTCTCGCGCGCGAGTTCCTCGCGTACGCGCTCCGAGAATTCTCGTCTCCGCGCGGTACGTCTCGCCTCCGGGGAAGGGGGCGCGCGACGAGTTCGTCCTCGAGGGACCACCGATCGGCTCTTCCGGATTTTCCGTACCCGAGACGCGCGTTCTCCCCGGGACGTGACGCGACCGAGCGAAATACCTCCGAGACGAGGGAAGCGAGGAGGAAACGGCGCGAGTTCGGCCCAGCGAACGCCCGTTCCCTGCTTTTTCGCCGCCTCTGCGAATCGACCGAACGATCGCGAGCGCGGCCGAGTCGCCGACTCCTCGCAACGCCCGGCGAACGCCTCGATCGCGGAAAAAGTTGGCCCGTCCGTCTCTTTACCGTACGACTCTCGCTCGTTCCGTTTTACGCGAGAGAGAGAGAGAGAGAGAGAGAGAGAGCGCGAGAAAACGGACGGGAGCGGGAGGAGGAGGAGGAGGAGGGAGGGAGGCTGCGCGGATCGCGTCCGTACCCGACGCTCGGCTCTTCCGTCGGGAATCGCGGATGCCCGCGCGTGTACGCGTATTCGCGGGTACGCTCGCCCGAGGGAATGCGCGAGGCTCGGCTCTCGGCGCGTCGCGGAACGACTCGCGCGTAATAATAGCGGGGGCTGTGAACGCGCGACCTCGGCTGCTCGCGCGATCCCGCGCGTCCGCCGGATCGTACGATTGCGACGCCGCGCACCCTCCGTCGCGTATACGCGTACGCGCGCTCCGTTTATACCGGTCCGACTTTTTAACGCGGAACGCCGCGGGAGTTCTCGAACGCGGAACGTCCCGCCGACGCGTCGGTGCGATCGTTTTCCAAGAGTATCGAGGAGCGACTCGCGATTCCTTTTGTCACGGAGGCGCGCGAAGGAGGAACCGCGCTCCCCGAGTTTCCGCCTTGACGCGGCGTATCCGAAAAATACGTTGCATCGTCACTGGCGGACGATGCAACGTATTCGCGATGCACCGGAGGGTCCTACAGGTGGGCGCGTCTCTCTCTCTCTCTCTCTCTCGTCCCGTTCGTCCTCCCGATCCCCTCTTGGCCTTGGCGCGATTCCCCGCGTCGCGGTCTCCTCTCTCTCTCTCTCTCTTCCGCCCTTTGGCGCGCGCGCGGAGAGTTGCTCGTACCCCACCGAACAAACCAGTTTTCTCTCTTGTTTCCTTTCCGCGCAAATTCTTCTTCTCTATCGCTGCGCGGTCTCCTCTCCGTGCACGGATGCGTCTCGCGGGGTCATCCGCGCGTATTCGCCCGTGTGCGTCGAACGGCGGGCGCGTTCGCGCGCGCAACGGCGAGAATCCACTTTTCGCGTCTTCTCTGCTTTAGCGGGCGCTCGCGGGCCCTCGCGGAATCGAAAATCGAGCGCGGAACGCGTTTCGACTCCCGCCGGTCGACTCGTTCGCTCGTCTCGTTCTTGGAAGGCGAGGCGCGCAGCCGAGACCTCACCGGGACAAGGGCCGGAAGCGTCGTCCACGGGTGCTCGCCGTTCTCCGCGTCTTCCGCGTTCGCTCGTTCCTTCGGACGCGCGTCGGTGCACCGGGCGTCCCTTCCGTCGTTCGCGGACGCCGATCCGAGGAGATTGCGAAAAAGACGACCACTCGAGACTCGCTCCCGCGACGCCCGCCGACGCCTCGGAAATTTTCGTTCGATCGGGTTCGCTCGTCCGTGTATTCGGGGAGACGGGAGACGAACGTCGATTCGAGGATTTGCCGATTTTATCGTCGCTGCGAGGCGAGGCTCGCGGTCCGTTCTCGCGGGCTCGCGTCTCGATTCCCGCGCGCCGAAACTTCGCGGCCGGAGGAGCGTCGCGACCCGTCGAACGGGAGAGGAACCCTCGACGCGCGAACGATCCTCGGTCAACCGAGTCGGACGCGGGCACGCGGAAGGACGGTTCTCCCGAGCGGCTCGAGGACGAGTATTTTGAGACCGGATCTTACGGACGCCCGACGCGATATTGGCATCCCCGCCGCTTTGAGTGATCGGCTCGTCGAAAAATATTCTACAAAGGTTTTTTGCGTTTGCCCGGTCTAATGATGTACTTTCGACAAAAACTCGGGCGTATTTGTGATCGGCTGAAAAATCTTGAGCTCGCTCTACGCTTGAATCGGCTTAAATCGGAAGCTTACTCCACGCAGTTTTGAAGTATCATGATTTTTGAGATTCTGGAAAAGCGGCCCGGAAGGACGAGAAACATTTTTTTCCCGTTTTTAACCTCTCAAAAGGGTCTGTTTGATCGGAAATTTTCCGCTGATCGCGAATATCGCAGAATTTTTCACGAAAGCGCGGAACGGACCGAAGAAAAACGCGTTTTAACGGGTTTTTTATGATTTTTTCATAGAAATTATAGGTTTTTGGGGAAATCAATGGTAGATTCGTGTTCAGGGTATCGAATTACATCGTAAAGGACCTATAAAAAAAATATTAAAAATCAAAAATTTTTTTCGATTTTCGGGCGAAATACATTTCTTCGCTAAATCGTAGATAACTTTTTTCCCTTTAGGATTTGGCGCTCCGCTCTGCGCTCGATCTCTTCGTTATGATTTTCTCTTCAAATTGCTTTTTTAATCATTAAAATCCGATGACTTTCCGATTTTTGGCAGAATTTCAAAGGTGGGCCATCGATTTTTGCAAATTTTTCCATACATACCCCTTTGCCTCTTTTTTTGCGATTTTTCGAGTGGACGTTCCGGAGAAACTACAAGAGATATCGATACGAATCCAACGCCATTATCTAAGTTAGGCAAAAACCTTTCCCAAACCCACCCGATGAAAGTCGAGAGCATGGAAAACACTCACCCTACTACGACCTTTTGAAATTTCGTGATTTTCAAGATTCCGGGAAAGTGGCCGGGGGAAGTCGAAAATTTTTGTTTACCTTTTTTGACCTCTTAAAAGGGTCTGTTTCATCGGAAATTTACCGCTGATTACGAATATGCCCGAGTTTTCCCCGAAAGTGCAAAATTAGACTGGGAAAATGGCGGTTTTCCCTCGAAATTTTGGGTTTTCGGGAAAATAAATGGTATATTCGTGTTCAGGGAATCAAATTACATCGTAAAGGACCTATAAAAAAAAATTAAAAATCAAAATTTTTTTTCCATATTTGGGCAAAACACGTTTTTTCACTGAATCATCGATAACTTTTTTTTCTTTGGGATTTGGTACTCCACTTTGCGCTCAATCTCTTCGTTATGATTTTCTCTTTAAATTGCTTTTTTGATCATTAAAATCCGATGGTTTATAGATTTTTGGCAGAATTTCAAAGTCGGAGCATCGATT
>JAPYZI010005140.1:0-11183 GCA_030523105.1 Ophioninae sp. A BG-2022a
TTCGTTGGGATTCACGTTCGTTTGGGTTTGTTTGGGTTTGTTTGATTCGTTGGGATTCACGTTCGTTTGGGTTTGTTTGGGTTTGTTTGATTCGTTGGGTTCCATGTTTGTTTGGATTTGTTTGGGTTTGTTTGATTCATTGGGATTCACGTTCGTTTGGGTTTGTTTGGGTTTCAGTTTGCTTGTATATGGTTTTGTTTGGGTTTGTTTTATTCGATGGGATTCACGTCCGTTTGGATTTGTTTGATTTGTTGGGATTCACATTCGTTTGGGTTTGTTTGATTCGTTGGGATTCACGTCCGTTTGGGTTTGTTTGGGTTTGTTTGCTTTTGGGTTTAGTTTCGTTTATCGAAAAAAAAAGGATTTGTTTGGATTTTCCATTTTAACGTCTTCGAAATTTAAAAATCAACGAAAGCTACTTACTAATCTAAGAGCCCTCTTCATTTCTCCCTAAATCCCCTATTTTTTTCCTATAATCGCCCTATTAAACTTCCCCTAAAAAAATGGGCATCAAAATACCTCATTTTGTCCAATTATGAATTCTGAAATCCGAGACTTCACACGTGCTCAACTTTCCAACCAATAAATAACAATAATGAAAAAAAAAAAAAAATTTTTTATTCAGCCTTGGTATCTAATCGGCTTAGCGAATAAACTAATTTGCTTTTTTTTCTTTTACGTTTGCGCATTATGTAAATATGATATATCGACAAAAATATATGTTTATCGAAGAGAAAAATTTATCTCTCCGATGAAAATAAATATTATAATAAATTTGGTATTAAGATCGTTGGGAAAACAAAAGAAATCCGAATAAATACGTACAGAGGTTATGTTTCCATCGACGAGTCTTAATTATCCGTTTTAACCGCTCCGAAAGAAATCTTGGGTGAAAGGTCGATCCGTGCTTTCGTAAGGGACGAGAGGCAAGTCGTAGGGCAACGGAAATTTCGTTGACGATCTCGAATCATCATCGAAAACCGAAAAATCATTTTCTCCGGTCTGAAAAAATAATACTGTTATAAATAATATTGTTGCTTTGCAATTAATTTGTTTTTTGGTCAATAATATAAAACGTACGATGAATTTTGGTATGAAAACGATCCCAGCCTCGTAGCTCAATATTGTGTAACGTCCTCGGTAAAATTGACCCCAAGCAGCTTTACTGAGATTTGCCGATCCAACAACGAACCACCAGATTCTTTTGTTGTCCGCTGATAGCCTTGTAAACGTTTTTATGTGCGGTATCGCCTTCGTGCGATATAATTTGTTCGACCTCCATTTCCTACAAAGATTCGAAATAATGGAAATGATATTATGGCCTTTTCTGAATTCGGCTTTTATTGACCCAAACAAACCCAAACAAAGTCAAAAACCCCACAAAAATCAAACAATCTCATCTGTATTAATAAAAAAACAAAGGAAACACGAAAATGTTCAAAAAATAAAACAGAAATCTCAAACAAACCCAAAAAATAAAAATAAAATCTCAAAAAGGCCGAATAAAACAAAACAGAAACCGCAACTGAATCCAAACAAACCCAAACGAATCATTTTATAAAACACAAGAAACTAAACCCGCAAAAATCGAGAAAAAAGAAACAAATAATTTTGCAAACCAAGCAAAAACCAAAAAAGAATGAAAAAAATCTCTAAAACATAATTTTCGAAACCCAAACAAATCATTTTAGAAAGCCTAAAACGATTTTTTAAAACTAAACTAGAAAGCCCAAAAAATTGCGACAATAAAACAAGAAAGCCGCCGAAAAATTTAAAAAAAAATCCAAAGAATTAATTAAAAAAACCTTACAAAATCCGAAAACGGCGACAAAAAAAAAATGATTAACTAAAAAAACAAACAAACAGAAGTCGAAAAAGACCAAAAGCCCCAAATAAATAAATAAATAAACCTACAAAATCCAAAAAAATAACAAAAAACAAAAACTCAAGAGAATAATTTTCAAGATCATACGGAACCGAAAAGACTACGAAAGAGTTGTATAAAAAAAAAACTCACTGCATGTATTCACGGATCCACTCCTGTCTCTTCTGTTGCGGATTGCACAGGCAATTCGAGAGTTCGCTCATGTCGTAGCTTATCCGATAATTATCGATCGTTGGAAAGATAAATTTGAAAGCTGGATTTTTATTCGTCTTTTCACGGTTTTTCGACATGGCGGCGATGATTTCTTTGCCGAGCCAGGTATGGTAATTGGGTCCGAGAGATCCGATGCTCGAAGCTTGACCGATAATCGTCGTGTCGTTTTCGGGGACGGCCGTGTGTTCTTCCAATAATCTACCAAGTTTGCGATAACCCCAGTTGGTGTCTTCGGGTCCGTAGACCCCCGGAACCGAACCGACGAAAGCTACGTTCACGGAGGAACAATCGGCTCGCGATATTATATCCCGCCAATCGGCCATCGGCTCCCCGTAACGTTCGAGGAAGCAAAGAAAGTCAGCTTTGAAACCGGTCGGTGATTCGCCATCGGTTATCGCCGCGGAATCCTCCATGCGTGGCAAATGAGGAGACACCCATATTCTATGGAATCAACGCAGACTTTTATATATTATTTCTCCTTTTTTTTATATCCCGTCGCGTAGCTGTGAAAGAGATTGTTTGGATTTGGCTTTAAGGTTAGGTTCGTTTGGCTTTCGAGTTGGATTTGTTAAAGTTTGTTTCGGATTGGGTTTGTTCGGGTTCGAGTGTTGATTCGTTGGGGTTTATGTTAGTTTAGGTTGGTTTCGGTTATGTTTGAGTTTGTTTATATATGATTTCGTTCGCATTTGGGTTTGCTTTCATTTGCAATTGAGTTTATCTACGTTTAGGTTTGTCTGGGTTTATATTTGGTTGTTTGTTCAAAGCGAGCCTCGAGTCATTTAGGCAATCCGCGAGTATGAACGATCCACTGCTTCCCTATCGACCGCGATGAGTTGTCATTCCCCCCCTTAAGGTACCAAAACTTCAAGCCATACGAGAAAACTCACCCTTGAGTCCTCAGGTCCCAGTCGTCTCGATACAGATTCGCGCTCGTGACGATTATCCTGACGCCACCGTCGCTGTAAAGGAGCATCGAGATTTTGCAGTGATGAGAGCCAAAACTGGTAGGACATTTGACGAAATGAGGATCGATGTTGGCTGGGAGCGAACTATCCGGAACGTCGTCAGTTTTCTCCTGATAGAAGAGGCTGATCCTCGCCTTCTGATCCTGGCCCGCGAGCATGTATTGGGCCAAGAGCCATCCGACGTCGATTACCATTGTCGTGTGAGCGCTCCGACTGATCACGCCTAAACTCCTGTCCAGCAACTCCGAGAAAGTCACGCTCAAGCCCTGACTCCAAGTCGGACGACATTTCTGCACCGCCGTGAAGAAGAGGTGATAAGGCGCTGCGAGTATCCACTTAAGCCCGAAGTCACCGATAGGCGCCACGTAATTCACATCCACGCCGCATTCTTTCATCCCACGAATAACGGTCTCTCTTATTCTCGCACGCTTCGCGTCCCCGCTGGATTCTTCCTTCGCCCAACATTCGTAACGTTTTTTTGTTCGTCCGATTTCAAGATATTGGCAAAATTTAGCAGTCGTGTATCCTGCATTGGCTAGCTTAACGAACCTTGCTGCTGGCACCGCCGGCGCTCGAAGAACTCAGCTTCGCTCGCTTCCCAACACTTGACGATTCTCTCGATTCTCTTGGATCGTTATTGTTACGCTGAAATAGGAGGAAAAAAAAGTCTCCAAGTTAGGAAAGCATTTTTCTGGAAGGAATGACAAGACATGGGAAAAAATAAAATAATGTATCGAATTAAATTGTGTATAGAATGAAATTAACAATCATTCATGGATCAAATAAAATAAGATAATTATTTAAAAGAGTAAATGAAACAGGACACAGAAGAGGTCACTTTTTTCCTATCGAAATATCCTATTAGACAAACAGCGATACAACGTCTAACAGAAAGTCAAGCCATCGATGCAATGTAAATTGTAAAGAGATTAGCAACCGACCTTGATGTCGGACTTCTGTTCCGGCACGTCCTTCTTCGAGCCACTGTCCTGAGAGCAGCCAGCGCCATCATTTTTACTCTGGAGGGGAAGAAAATATGCCTTTAAGGATAGATTGATCTTGCGGATCGATATAACTTTACTAACATTGAAAATTTATTTTACATTAAAAACGATTAGTTTTAGAGAAAATATAGTTTGGAAGTTTCCACTGTTTACATTGCACTTGTATGTCGTTACAGCTTTAACTTCGCGTTGAAAATTCGACACTTTGAATTAAGAGGAATCCATTGAGAAATGCTATTGATCCGTTACACAAATCCAACCAGAACCAAATCAAATAATCTTTTTTCTGTCTTAATTATATTTCGCTGTACTAACCTCTACTTTGCGAAGGATTCTGAGCTGATCCTGTACGAGTTTTCGATCGCCACATCTGAAGCCCAACTCATCAGGAAGAACTTCAAAATCACTGGTTTCCGGTATTTTGGCCAAAAGTTTTTCAACTAAAACGAAATTCCGAACAAGTGCATAATCACCACGGACGCGTTCTTTAAAAAACTTAACTTTTCGAAAAAACGAGTTTCGGCTTTCGGCAGATTAAGTTGGATTATATATTTATCATTTTAGAATACTTACGATGGGGATGCGAGAGTTGTTCGAAGTGACAAGGATTCCGTCTAAAGCAAGCGTCCCCGTACGAACACGCCGGCTTTTTCGTCTCCATTGAATACGAGCTTTAGATATCGCAAATTCAAATAAAAAAGTTGTTCAACTAGCGAGACTGGTAAATGTGTCGATTTTACGCACTGACGTTACAGTTCATATTCAACCAACATAAGTTTGACCTGGAAGCGTATGTCACGAGGAATAACAAAACAACTCGGAAATCAGTATCGCGCGATGTGCCGTTCACGTATGACGAAACCGCGCGAGTCTTCTATCGCCGTAAACATAGGTGCTGCCGCGAGTGCTATTTTTCTCAAGCCCTCTGTTCTCGGTCGAAAAAAACTGCATGAACGTCGGGTGATACTGTGTGACTTTACCGACTCGACACATCGATGTTTTTTCTTTTCAGGTGAGCATACTAGCAGAATTATTAAAATAATTATTCGAGAAGCGTTGGTGATAAGGGTGGTCAATTATTGCTATTAAAAATGAAATACTACAATAGCTATCAGCTCGACCCGAGTGGTGTTACCAACCGTCGTTTCATAAACGCTGTTCCCGAAAAACAATATGAACTTCGTTTGTTCAACCCGAGTGTACATGTGTGTATCGACTGTGTATGACGAGCAAAGTAAAAAATTAATTTGAGTTTCGATCGATAATATCTGCTTAAAATGTCCGGTAGCCTAGATTCATTACGAAACAAATGTAATCGCAACAGTTTTGTTGACACTTTCCACTTCTGCATTGTTTGTATCCACTCGCAAACTATTAATATTTCCGTTTCAAAGATCGATCCGCACGTGTTTTCCAAATGTTGGGTGTTTGATGCACTGATTTAATTAATTACTGTCGTATTTTCTCGGTAAGATATGCTGAATTTTCGCGGACGTAATTCTGCATTGCTATTATTACAGTATAAAAAAAAATCAATTTCGTTTCTAATGAGGAAGTTTGTGCACGGACTACCTGCAGTCGATCGTTGTTGATTGTGAGACCAATCGAATCAACGCGGAATTTCTGCGAGATCGTTATTTGGACTGATCATTAAATTCCTGTACTATTTCTTCAGTCGTCCGTGATAAATTTGTTTTCGATCGACAGACTTTTCATATCGCTCTATCTATATACGTATACATGATTTATATATGTATACAAAATGTGAACTAACGGATGATTCGTCATTCACACGCGGAAAAATACAAAGAAATAGCCGTTTATCCCGACTGGAAATTTCGAAGGGGTTGTTAAAAATAAATGATTTAAACCTGAGATGGTTTTAACGAGGATTCCAGTGGTGAACCTCGACTTGACCTTCAACATCATTTTCAAGGTCATTTCAAGGTCAACTCTGTTTTTTTATGTAGGAAACCCCAATTACTTCATCAACGAGCAACTCCAATGCAATGATGTGATCGTAATTCTTATAGAATCCATGTGATTGAAATGTAATAAAAATCGAACGATATATAATATCAAACATTTTATTAATATCGAAACCCAAACGAGCCCAAACAACGTCAATTCAATTAAAATCGAATAATTTGATAGAAATCATCTACTACATAATCTCAAATATTTGATTAATATGAAATCCAGCATCCAACATCACCATATTTCAACCTTCAAAAGAAAACAATCATTTAAGGGGTCGAATAATATTTCAACAAAAGTTTCTCGATGTAGACGGGCGGGCGAAAAATACATCGTTGATATACATATCCATAAATATATAGATACATGAATATAAACATATATATGAATATGGATATGCAAAAATTTCTCTCGAGAGAACCACGTTTATATATTTCCATATATATACGCGTATTCGCCGGAAATTCGATGATTTTCTCCGGCATAAATACACATTGGAATAGCGTCGTCCGCGCGAGCACAAACACACACAAACATACACAGAAACGTATACAGAGGCATCTGGGATATCGTTTATATAGGATGAGAAGGTACGAGAGGATAGAGAGAGAGAGAGAAAAGGGGGTGGGGGAGGGAGGGGGAGGGCTTTAGGGGAGGCAAAGCATCGCGACGCCTCGAATTCTCTCTCAGTCACCGCCCAACTCGCGTACCGAGATATCCCGTATCGCCGCACACAGGATACGTACCCTATTGTTCGAGGGGGTGGCACAAAAGCGCGCGTTTCACTCCTGCCTTGCCAATAAAAAAAAAAACGGTTCGCAAAAAAAAAAAAACAATTTTGGTTCATCGTCTCCGGTTACCGATTTCAGATAAGCCGTACCGATCACGACGCTTCTATTTTGAAAATTAAGGTGGAAAACGAGGCATTTGTCATTTTCGAAAAAAAACGTGAGGGGACAGCTTGTTTGCACGATAAAAATCAAATTACCGATCTAATCGGTAAATCGGTTGACCGGAATTTCCGTTATCGGTCACTCAACGCTCGATTCGCATATCCTTGATAAACATCCCCCCCCCCTTCGCGCTCCCGCGAACCTCCTTTGTGCGGAAGTTCGTGCAAACTGGTGAACGCAGGGACGATCGGTTTCTCTGGAGGCTCTAAGGAGACAGTCAAGATCGATCGCTGCCAAGTCATGTGGCAGAGTCAAGGTCAGACATTCTCCAAACGTATGACTTTATATGTACATATATATATATATATCGACATATAAACGTATGGATTTTGTTTACATATTTTTGAAGATGAAGGTTTGAAAGGCCCGATTTTATGTGCTAGAGTATGATTGTGTGTGTATTTGTTTGTTTGGTGATACTCGGTGTAAAAGTGGATATCGAGGTATGAAAATCCGTAGTTCTACGTTTCTATTGAAGAAAAAACGATTTTGAAAATACTTGACGAATATACATCGAAGTTTTGATTTTCGTAAAGTGTTATTTTAATTAAACAATAATAGCAAAATATTTATGTTATATTAATAACGATACAATATAAAATTTTGATCGAGAACAGAAATTATCATGATTTCCTCAAATTATCAAGTCAATGGAATTAAATATTTTCAATTTATGACGATGCAAAGTATTCTTAATGAATTATAATTATTCTAGATATTTGGTAAAACGGATAATAATACGAAATATCGTTTCAATGAAAAACATAAATAGTCAGGATTTAATGTATATTATTATATTGTATAATGTTTAATTTTCATTTAATAATATTTAATATTTTATTCTGTCTTTAAAAAAGAAAGTTTTCGAGTATTTCATAATCAAATAAAAATGATTTAATTAATTCAGTAATGAAATAATTTAATCAAATAATCAATTTAAAGGAATCATTCCTTGAATACAATATTTATATAATTTTCGTAAGTTATTTAAATATTTATTTTGAAAAAATAAAATAATTTATTTAACAAATGAAATGTACGATAAATGAAAAGATAAACCCAAACAAACTTACGATATATCGGGGACTCGTAACGATGGTCACGAAGTTAAAACGGTGGGTGGATGAAGGGACGATTGAAAGCGAAGGTCCTGTGGAATAAGGTTGGCCGATGTAATGGAATTGTTCCCGCATTGTTTACGGCGTTTCGTCTCATCGGACTCATTTATTACAGCAAATGAGTCATGGGAATGATAACGTCCAGCACGTGAGATACACCCTAAGGCTCCTTCGGGATTCTTCTTTTCTCCTCTCCTCCTCTCTTCTTCTGGTATTCCGCCTCACGCAAACGTCGTTTTTCTAGTTTTCCATAACCCCCCCCCCCTTCTTTCATGCTTTTGTCCAAAAAGGATCCTCTTCGCATTTCCCTCAATATTATACGATTCCGTACGGTTGGTGCTCGTTGAACGCTCGTCTTCTCTGCACTCACGCATGGAAAAGCTCGACGACTTATTTTCCAAAGTACTGGCTCGAAAATGAACCCTCCTGACTACATTATACGTCCCCTCGACAGCGTTTCATCGTCGTCCACATTGTACACTCGGTATATAACGCAAAAAGGCTCAGAATAGAATTAAATAGGGAGGGTTAATGCTCTCAGGTTCTCGTTCTCTTCCGCTCATCGGAAAGCATCTTTCCTTCGAAAATTCCTAGGGGTAAAACCGTTTCTGGAAATATTCTGGAGATAGAAACTTCTATGGAAAAGAAATAATTTCGTAGGGATTCTGTTGAGTAAAAGGTATTTTCGTAGAAGAAAATATTTAAAAGAAATTTTTCTAGGAGAACATATTTAGAAGTTCTTTTAGGAGAAAGTGTTTAAAAGATATTTTTCAAGGACGAAATATCCTAGGGGAATTTTCGTAGGAGAAGATACCTAGAGAAAATCCAAGAGGGAATTTTTTTCGAGGTGAATTTTCCTAGAGAGGATTACTGCAGAGAATTTTCCTCAGAGGGGATGTTTGGGGAAAAATTTCCTAGGAGAGAACTCGCAGGGGGAATTTTCCTAGACAATGAAGGAATTTTGTAAAAATTTTATCAAGAAAGTGGAATATCTCAAGAACTCTATCAACAAAAATGTATTTCCTAGGAATCCGATCAAGAAAAACAAATTTCTCGAAAATTCTTTCAAGAAAAAGGAATTTCCTAGGAATCCTATCATGAAAAAGGGATGCTCCAGGAATTCCCTCACTGGAGGAATGCCTAGGGAGAAATTGATCCTCGGAAAACTCTACGGGGAAAGTCTTAGGAGAATTTCTATAAATGGTCGATCGCTGGGCAAATTTCTAGGAAATCTTCGAACTCTGGGAGAATTTCTAGGAAATTTTCGATCTCCTGGGGAATTCGTAGGAAATCTTCGAACCCTCGGGAAATTTTTGGGAATTTTTAATCCCTGAAGGAATTGCTAGAAAAGGTTTTATCCCTACGAATTTTTGTTACAAAAAGACTTTTCATTGGACCATTTTCAACACTCCCATGCCTCTTCCGGCTATGTCATCGTACAGCTGTACGATGCAACAAAAAGTTTCGAAATTTCATGAAAGCATTATATTTTGGAGCACTCGACTCGCTTAGCCCTCCAGCCTCGATAAACCACGGCCAGGAAATTATATACAAATATAAGGTGTGTTGTTCTTGACATAACGTGTGCTGACTGGGTTGGATAGAGCCACACACTGGTTATACCGAAAAGTAGTACGAGCTGGAGTACCGGAGAGCTTGAAAGAGTAATAGAAGGTAAGAGGAGTGGGACATTGCAACGGGTGGAGAAGTAGGATGGGAGCGAACAAAAAAAATGAAAAGAGACCATCAGAAAGCTGCAATAAGTTTCATTCCGACGACACGAGGTGCAGCATCGGCCATTTTCGTAACGGAACGTGTCCTCATTTTTGATGTTTTTTTTTTTGTTGGTTTTTTCAACGAAATTTTGAACAATTTTCAGATGATTCTCTCTTCGGAGTGCATCCTCTTTGGACACGTAAAAAATCAACTTATCAACCCCAGTGTTGAAGAACTTTTTGCCCACTGACTTTTCAAAGTACACATCTCGGCAAAAAAATATTTTTGTCAAGACTTTTTTTTTCAACGGCTTTAATGTTTAAGGCATTAAGAATATCGTATACAAATTTCCTCGAAATATTCGTAAAATTACAAAACAAAATTACAAATCGATGTTTTTGGGAATTATTACATCGATAATAATTCCCAAAAATATTTTCCGACGGCCTTGAAAAACAGTGCTTCTACTCAACACATATTTATATAAAAAATACTCAATATACCTCAATATCAATACTTTCCAATAAAACCAACTTCGCAAAAATCGGACACATAGTTTTCAAGATAATAATTCCGAAAAACCATTTTACAACATAAATCCACAATTGTTAAAAAAAATACAAAGAGATACGAACGAGAACCGATTCTCAAAAATAAATATCTCAATTCTGATTGGAAAAACCACTATAAAAAATCAAATCCTCAATAACAGGTGTTTTAATAGCTCAATAATTGATCACCCAATAAGTCTTTAGGACCCCAATCTGCACTTGCAGGATAATCCTTTATTTACGACACACCCTGTAGAACCAAGTGGACGAACGTTAATGCCCGTCGATCCTCGGGTCTCTTCCGGACAATATAGATACTCCGAACTACCTCAGGATGAAGCTCAACCCTCTGCCCTCCCCTCGCCCTCCCTTTCAATTTTCTCTCTTTCGCAAGCACGTATACCTTTTTGTAAAGAGCTTCGACACAACTGAAACTTTTCCGAGGTGATGGTCGCCCTTTTCTCGTGACCTGTCACCTACCATTGCGAAGAAGGGCGGGAGGGGGGGGGGGGGGGAGGAGGGAGAGTTATTTCCGTTTTCTCCATGACGATTTGAATGGCCAGAAAATTAATCAATTAATTCCAACGGTGACGTATGCTTTCAAAAGTATTATTAAATATCGAGTATAACCTCGAAACGTCTAGTTGTTTTTTTTTTCTTCTGATAAATTCAAAGCTTCGATGAGTAGACGGCGGAAAATTTTGATGAAAATTCCAGGGGTTATGTATAGCCGAAAATTCTTGGGCGATGTTGAAGAAGCGGCGTGTTTGATTGATTTTGGCATGTTAGCGTAATCTCCCC
>JAPYZI010005141.1:0-11183 GCA_030523105.1 Ophioninae sp. A BG-2022a
ATAGGTGTCCCAAGTAATGAGACACTGAAATTATTATATGAAACCTTATTCAAACAAAATTTCAACGACGGTGTCGAAAAGAGTATTCGATCTATTTTTATAGGTCATAAGTTTCCTCTACAAATCGAAAAAAATAAATCCATATCACTATTACACACTATCGCAACTCCTAAGCACTGCGGTGTCGAAAAATCCACACATGACTGCCTCGGACTCGTTAATACGATTCATCAATTTTTTATATAAATATGTTCATACGTTGAAGACGAAAGTCAACCCAATAAATATTATACGACTACTGCTGACAGCATTTGAAGCAATGAATCTTCATTACTCGCCTGTAAATGATATTGAAATACAATTAAAAATTACTTTTTAAAATATATTATTCCATCCAATGGACGAGTATTCTGGTGTCGAAATGGTTGAGGAAAACTCCACAAACTACGTAACCTCGTCAAGAACCTGTACGTGTCGTACTCGGCAGTGTACTATATTATGGACTTCCGGTTGAAGTGGACCCAAGGGCAAGCCAAACTGTTTATCGTTACATTTAGTAGATTTAAAAATTATGTAGAAAATTTGATATACATACTTTTCAAAAAAACTATTTTCAACTTTCTTCCAGCATTTACATCGAAGGTGATACAATACATTGTTTTCAATCTGCGATTCCAACGCCATATGCGCTTCGTTAGTTATCAATTTGACTTGCAATAAGCGACTGATAATTTTTTAGAGCCTTCACATAATTTGAACGCCATAAACTAAGGGAATCGAATGTTTTTTTAGAATTAATCGAACCAAGTAGTTGTAGAATTTTTTTTTAGTAAATAGTCACCGAAATAGTGAGACTTCAAAATAAACTGTTTTCGTTGCGAAATATATCCGTATTTAATTTAATAATTAAATTATTAAATTAAATACGTATTTAATTTAATAATTAAATTAAATACGAGGATGTTAATTTAATAACATCCTCGCTTCTGATAACTTGAAATACTGTATATGTTGTATTGTTTTTTAAAATCTTTTTTCATTGTCGAATTCCCATTTTAATCGAATATAATAAATTGAAAAAATAATCTTTCCTTTTCAATCTCCATTATTTCAACACGCTCATTTATACCCGACATTTAAAAAACAATGTAGATTGTGATTGTAACGTTTCCCACTGTTGTTACAGATCATTCTTACCGTGTTTATTATCTTAATCTCGTTAAGTCGGGGCCAGGAGAAGTTTTCTTCCAAACACTTGTAAAGAGTAATACTTTCCGCGAACACCACGTTCGATCTCCTTTTCGTCAGTTAATTCTTGATAGAGAACTACCATCAACGCGAGAAGTGGCAAAAAAGTTGATTTATAAAGAAGAAGCTATGGAGGTGGTACTTTTTTGGATAGTAGAGGAGATTGACTAGAAATATAAATTCAATGACAAAATCGCAATGAAAAATCAATTTTAATATCAAGTAAATTCGTAGTTTTCAACGTCAACATTAATATAAATGACGAGAAAATGAGAAAGTGTAGACGAGGAAAAGAAAAGGAGAACAACGAAAACGATCGACAATCAGATAATGTGGACTTAAATAAAGCCCGAGATAAAATCTATTTCGAAGAGCTTTCATTACTAGTTATGTTCTTATTGCTTTTATCCTGGAAACAAATATGGTTGAAAATATGGTTTAATTATTTCTAACTACCGAGAACATAATGTTTGAGTTTTTATATTTTTGTCACTTTTAGAATTGATAAAAGTTAATATTATCGGCGCACCGAATTACCGATGAGAGTGGAAAAATGGCATATTTATAGTTATAATTTTAAAGGCTCGTTATATTCTGAGATTTATTATAAATAACTTTTATCGATAACATTCTTCGAGATTATCCTGTATGTAGCTGAAGAACCGTTTCGAAAACTCATTTTCTTCGATTAAAAAGTTGAAAGTTTGTATGCGTCATTATGCGCACAATGAATAAGAGTGTGCGTGACGTACTTAGCACGAACTTCTTACCTCATTTCCAAAGACATCGCATTTTTCGTTTACGTTCACCCGATGACTAAGACGGGGGTATATTTCTTGCCATTCCAGCATATTTCAACTGCAGCAATGCAAACTTTCGCCATCCGTTCTTGAGTTCTGATCTTAAGCTGGCGAAAATAAATGCCGGCTTTATTCGTAGGCCCACAATGATTATGACAGATTTTAATCTTCTGGGATTAAAAGGGAGAAGAAATAAACGGAAATAGGTAGGTACACAACCGGTAAGTTCGGTTTTCGACATGGGAATAGCATGCACGTATAAACCAACGTGCGTATGCATTGTCCATGGTTCGTAGATGAAAAAAATCATAAAATTAACACGGCGTATGAAATAAATATTTATTAGAATTCCACAAAGAACAATTAAACAGTGCGAAACGGTTATGTATTTTTCAATTTTACGATGATTTTGATGTGTTATTATATGAAAAAAATCATAAAATTAGCACGGCGTATGAAATGAATATTTATTAGAATTCTATAAAGAACAATTAAACAGTGCGAAACGGTTAAGTATTTTCCAATTTTACGTATAATATTTTTCGTTTTGAATAATTGTTTTGTATGGTTTTGTATATTAGCTATCTCTGAATTCGAATGATCTCCATTGCAAATAATCCCGCTCAATTCTATTTATGTATTGAAAATTGCCGATAGTCTTATGAATCATCTTACAAAGTATGGAAAAGACAATGAACATCAAATCACCGCGTAAGACTTTCACCCGTTCCAATTTCCTCCTTGTCTTCGTCTTTGTTATTAAGAATTGCTCGTTATCTGTAAGCTTGTGATAATTTGTCTGCTGAACTGTATCCACCGTAAAGGTATATGAAATATGATCTCTGTTTATTCATATATTCAATAGTCTGGTTCGAATAGTCCAATGTAAGCTGTCTTTCTGTAGAACATTAATAAAAATCGATTCAATAGTTATCGAACTTAACGTACGAGATAAACTTGATAAAATGATGTTTGTTAATTGCCTTAGTTGATATAAACAGTTCACAGAGAAAGGTTTTCCAATAAAAAAAAAAATCATTACACCCATACAAAGCTCATGCATTAGCTACTAGAAAAGTTACATTTATTTGCCCGTACTTCTTTTCTGCCAATCTCATGGTCGCAGCCAAATTTACACTCCGCATTGCATTGCTGATGGGGTATTTTTACATGGGCATAGGGAAACTAGAGAAAACCTGTATGCCAATACAATTTACAGGCTCTAGATTCAGTGCCCAGCCCCAGAGCTACATTGGGTTTTGTTGAGAAATGAGTCACTACCTACAATTCACACACCCACGCACACGCACTTATAGACCGGTCCACATGTGTGACATCCGTGTTTAACTATTACGCGTTCGTTACGCCCGTATTTATTTTTCTCCAAAACTACGACGCTGAGATTCGAACTCGTGACTTCCCGATGAACTGGTTTTATTCCAATCAGCATAAACAGGGCTTCTATTCAAAGAGACCAGCATGTTTTCCATTTTCATGGACATTGTTTAAATCTCCAGGTATACTACCTTAAAATATGCCCTGAATTTGTGATATTTTGTTGTCGTCAGAAGTGATTAAAAATAGAAAAACAACAGTAGGTATTTGAATTGTATTTTTTTCGGAATGGATTTGATAAAAAATAGTTCGTATAAAAGTTGTGCGACATCTATAAAGTAAGTCAGTTTAACCGTTAACCGTAATTGTTAGCTTAACCGTAAATTGGCAATTAACGAAGGATATTTATTGTATTGAATTAAAGGAACTGAATTTGTATTGTTTATTATATTTATTATGATTATACTTACGTACGCTATACTTTAGGCTATGCATTTTAGAATCGTACATTATGACGTGCTGTTCTGCATAGTAATAGCGCATATTCATTCGGAGTAACCGTGCGCTGTGGTCAACAATGGACACCTTCCTTTATTTCTGAATAACCCGAGGGTGGATAGTTTACTACAACAAGTTACACGATTACAACTACAAAGGAAAGTGTCTGATCTAGAATAAATTTCGTACGATAGGAAAATGGGGAAAAATAGGGGATAGGTACTTTTTTATACCTGCAAAATTCGATAGATAACGTATAAGAGTTCGACGAAGTGTACAATAATGAAAAAAAGTTCGAGGGTCAGAATATATTCTGGAATTTCTCCGTGATGTTTGACGACTGCATTTCAGTAAAAAATGGTCGGACTGATAAGTTAAAAAAAGAATTTTGAAGCTCCAACATTGTAGATGCCACATTTTTTGGTTAAAATTTGTTAGGCGCTACGGTCCTCCCGCAATTCTAGGAAATATTGAGAAAAAAGTTGTTGGCAAAGTTCGTTCTTTTTCTTCCTGAGTCTACTGATTTTTTTTTTGTTTCATTAGTAAGCCATTACATGGTTTGGATAGCCTGTTTATTTCGGTTTTATTTCCTTCTTTCTAAACCTCGATACGACCATTTGTCATTGAGATATCATACCTTTAAGGGGCCAGGCAATCATGTAATTTTTATAAAATTTTTTTTTTAATAAACCCTGATCTTTTAGGAACAATTTAAGCCACAGTACGTATTTAAAAACGCAAAATTGGCCAAGTTACAGGTTGACCGTGCGGTTCGACCTGTATTTATAACTATATAATACAGAAAAAGCACAAACAGCACGAAGAGCTTTTCACAAAAAGGCCAAAGACTTTCAATTAGCTGCCGAAGCAGACGTCTATAGCTCAGGAATGTCTGATTGGAGGTAAGGTTCGCAAAAACCGCACCGTCAGCTGAATAATCGTACATTTATTTTCTTTTGCAATTATCTCGAAGCTTCATTTTCTAAACTGGTATTATCGGTCCAATTGCTACCAAATAGTTACACAATACTTTTAGATATATTATCTAAAATGTCACGTAAGGTTTTTGCGATAACTTGATTAGTATTTTTCATTATTATTATTTTTGCTCGAAAAATGTCGGTGAAAAATAGAATTTTATTTTCAAATCGTCGAAATGATTTATAAAATCATAGAATTCGTAGCCTCGGATCGACATTTGAGCAGGTATTCTATTATCCATGAACATTAGCCAGAAAACCAGTTGGAACTATTATGCATAAGGCTGATCTTAAAAAGTAGCTCGATGTATAGGCGCCAGACAAATTGATGCAATAGAATCTTTTAGCCCAAATTGATGCTTGCGATTCATTGCTGAAATCTAACGAAATCGATTAATTGTTTAAGCGGACCGTGCAGAAAAATTGGTCACATATGAGAAAAACAGATGTCAAAGATCGTAGGCCAATCGCGGTGAGCCGGCCTAAACAATCACCAAGCCCAGATTAACGGCTGAGAAGATTTTACTGTGTGTTTGGTGCGATTGGAAGAGAATCATCCACTATGAGCTGTTCCTATCGAGCCAAGCACTCAGTTCAGATCTCGACTGTCAACAACTGACCAGATTGAAGCAGGCAATCGACCAGAAGCGGCCATAATTGGCCAATTCGAAGGGTAGGTGTTCCACCAAGACATCTCCAGGCCACACACATCTTTAACAACGCGTCAGAAGCTTCGAGAGCTTGAGTGGGAGGTTCTATCGCACCCGCCGTATAGTCCAGACCTGGCACCAAAGGATTAACACCGTTTCAAGCATTTGCAAAATTTTCTTGATAATACAAAACTGGCCTGAAGAGAGGTTTGTAAAAATATGCTGATCCTCTTTTTTTACCAATAGAGACGAGGACTTCTTCAACCACAGAATCATAAAATTGTCTTTTAAATAGACAAACGTTACGGATCAAGATGACGAATATTTGATAAAAATCAGATAATCCTATCTATGTTGTCTGTGTTAGTTTCATCGTCGAAATAAAACGAAAGAGCTGTCAGAACCTTTTACTTCATCTTATATAACATAAACTATCTCTATCAGTCTACTTATATATTCATACACTACAGATCAACCGTAGATATATTTGAAAATCGATATGACAGCCGTTAGCAGCGTTCGAATCTGTTATTCCAATATATACAGGGGCAGGGGGCAAAAAAAACGGGAATTTCTTCTTTAACTTCTCAATGTCTTAATATTTTTATATCAAATTTTGATCATCTTCAAAGTATTCTTCCTGGACTACAAGGCACAACTGCAAATGATTCTACCATTGTGCAAAGCACTTTTAAAATTCACTTATCGGTATGTTCTTTAGGCCTTCCAGCGATTTTTGTTTTACCTCCTCTACAGTGGAAAAAAGCTTTCCTCTTATGTCTCTTATGAGTCCGGGAATCAAAAAGAAATCACAAGGGGCGAGATCCTCTGAGTCGGGGGCGGGGGGAGGGGGTGAACAATTGGCGTCATGCCGTTTTTGATCAAAAACTGCTTTGCGGAGAGAGCGGTGTGGCCGGGCGCATTGTCATGATGGAAGAACCAGTCACTTGTGCGTCAAAGATCTGCCCTTTAATCCAAACAAACTCTCCCTCAATCTTTTCAAAATCTCCGAGTAGAACTTCTGGTTAACAGTTTGACCCTGGGGAACGAACTCCGCGTGCAGAACACTTCCGCAATCGGAGAACCAATTAAGCGTTCTCGTGATGTTTGACTTTACTTGACAAGCTTTTGTGGGATGAGGAGAGCTAGGTGTCTTCCATTGGCTTTATTGCTGCTTTGTTTCGGGGTCGTATCCATAACACCGCCATTTATCAGGAGTAATCACCTTGGAAAAAAAATTCAGGTTCCTCTTTGGCCTGATTTTGAAGCCCAAAACATGCATGAATTTTGTCGGCGTTTTCGGCACTTTTTGACGTTGAGGAGCGTCTTGAACGGAGTTAGTCTTCAATTGACATTTGTCCATTTTTCAAACGTGAAAAGTACTTATAGACTCTGGTTTTACTTAGGGCAGCATCCCCATGAGCAGTCTTAAGTATTGGAGTAATTTCCGCGGTCGATTTCCCCAACAGGAAACAAAATTTCCCAGCCGTGCGTTGCTCTCGACAATCGACCATCACGTTGTCGCCGAAATGGAAAAAGTTGTTTCACTAAAAAAATTCCCACCGACGAACCGATGCACTCATAGCAATAGAAGTTCGTACCCTAACTCGGGAAACGTGTCCCTGACGGGCACCTGGTCGAGCAATGAGATTCTCCACTCTTCCGTCCCACCGCAGCCGCAGCTAATGATGTCTCGATATATAAAATGAAAAAAGACACTATCAATCATTTCGCGGATCAAAAAATCGTACGTCGACTTTATGAAAAGAGTGTCTTTAAAGCATTTACTAGAGAACTTTTAAAAAATGTGCATAACTTCTTGGGAAATATACCGAACGAAATGCACTTGACACTTCTGCTTTATCTAATCGATTTAGTTCCACTAACGTAAAAGGAAAAATTAAATATCACAGAAACTAGGAAATATATGTAAGTTAATGACGTTAATTCTTCGAAGTAGCACGAGGAATAAATGTCCTTGGAATTAAGCACTTAATGATATACTCTTTCTCGTTATATAGGTTAATGTTTCTATCATGCATTTGACGTCTGATTACTCCCCCATTGCCGCGGTGTCCGCTTTCAACACCAGTGTTCTACTAGCACTCACTGTGCACGCTGCAATCCACTACATCCCCACTTCCCGAAAATGAATAATGCTGAATTTCTCTATGCGGCCAATTGTTACACCTCATTAACGATAAATATTCCAGACAGCCAAATACCGAGAATTCATTTCAAATGGAAATGCCATGCAATCTTGAACTGAGCGATTATACCCCGTAGATTTTTTCGTATCGTTTACCTCGAATGTTTTTCAACTTGATAACGGTATCTTACTGAGAAACCATACAATAGAATATAAAGAATGGCCCTACGGTAACATCACTGTATTGTTAATTTCCGAGACTAATCCACACAAGTGAGAGAACGGACTAAAACATGGCGACACGTACATAAATGTGTTAGATCATTCAGGCTCATATATATTCAATTTTACCTGAAGCGGAATTTTTCACGATTTAATTATTTTTAATTATATTACCCTCGGTTATCTTCTTTAAAAAAAAAAAGGGTGCCTAGTCAGTAGAAAGACTGAGTAATAATTATTTCCATTAATATATCATTGGAAATGAAGACAATTAATTGTCCCGCAACAAAACAAGGATATATAAAAATCAGCAGAAAAAAACAGTGTCTAAGGATATAACGAAAAAAAAAAATCATTAATGATCAGAACGAATACAGACGATTGAGAGGATCGCTGATGAAAACGAAATGTATAGATAGAATCTTAACGCCAGTTGAACCATGAACCGCTTGTTCTCACGTAACAAAAAAAAAAAAAGAATAAGTATAGTTCCATAACTTGGAATCTTAGAACTGTACAAATTATGTGATAACGGTATCAGGAAGTTTAATATGTGTAATTACAAATTACAAAACTTTGACTCTTTTCTTTTACTCGTATTAATTCGCCTTCCTTTTGTTGTAAGTACCAATATAAATATTTAACTCCCACTTGTATTTTTCTATCGGACATATATATACTAGGTTCGTTACAAAAATTCTGTGGTTTCTCCAGTGCCTCGTGCAACTATCGTATGTAGAGTTTTGTCCTCCTGAGACTTTTTTCAATTCCCAAAACTGAAAAAGCTCAAGAAACGACAGGTATTTTCCACGACTGAAGAGATAAAGACCGCATAGCTGGAAGAGCTCGAGGACATTCCACAAAGAGCTTATCAGAAGTGCTTCGAGGATTGGAAAATGCGCTGGAATAAGTTTAGAGGGATTACTGTGAGGAGAATAAATTACATATTGATTGATAAATAAATATTAATCGAATAATAAACAGTCACATTATTTTTTTAAGAAGCCTCGGACAATTCGCCAATTTTTATGTCCGAGATTCTTTGGTATCTTTAATTTTTTCCTCTTCGAATCCATGCCATCTTTTTCCCGTCATCAATGTATTTCACCTCGCTCGTTACATTTACCAGGCGTGTAATAAGAGCTTCCGCGCGTATCCGTTTTTCACTTGTATGCTCTCTGTTGAAGATTATTCTAGTTCTATCGTTTCTTCGAAATTTCACAATACCCGTTACACAGTGGGATAGTAGCAATTGTATCCTTCCGATATAGCCCAAAGACATCTTACGGTTCCTTGGACCTCCATTCACATGATTTATTCGGCCGTGTTACTTACCCTATTCATCCTTATATGCTCTATTCTTCATACACATACATTTTATATACTTTATGTCTAACAGAGAAACCATGTTTTTGGTTTGGCTAAAATATTGAATTTCGTAATTGAGCGAATAATATTCTTGGTCTGAAAAACCATCAGTATCTTCTTTCTAATGAAAAGTATTTGCCATATTGTGTAACCTTCACTTACATTTCGCAAATAGATACCTTGATATACTTTGAACACTTCAAATACTTGCTTACTTATATTACTTTGATTACTTTAAATTGGCAAGAAAATGATATTCTATTTCTACTACTATATTGGTCATTGTATATGATGAGAGCATTGAGGACAGCCGTCTTGTCCTCTATGTAAGTTCTGCTTTTTTTATATTACGTGTACTAAAAAGAAATCCATGATTTTTAGAATAGATGGCTTGGAAAAATCATGGATTTCTTTTTAGCACACCAAATATTATATTATATAACAAACAAACTTACCAATATGTTACCGCACGCGCATTAAAATTCATACACAAACGAATTGGTGTGCAAATGATGCGGTAAAATGTTTAATAATATAAATTAATTTTAATTTTTATCCCGAATGTAAATCGATAACTATTACAACGTCATCATTTACGTACTCATCATAGTCGATTACAGTCCAAACGTTGGCCTTAACATCGTTATCGATCTTGATAGCATATCTTTATTTGCCAACATCGACAGGGTATTCGCAGACTTTCAACGTTTTTGTAAGATCACAATAAAAGCTCTTAAGTTATCAGACCATAATCAACGGAAAGGTAAATAAATTTCTTCGGCCACACATTAAAATCTGTTGACTTACGGTATAGAATGCTCGCACGCAATCTTATCAAAATTCATCTCTATCATTTGAAACAAAAAACACATTTGAGAAAATATATAATGACGTTAACTCTACTGTTTGTGTAGGAAATTTTTGCAAACCTCAAATACACAGCGTGAAGCTTGATATTTTAGCTTAATATTTTTAACAATGGAATGGGGTACTCTCGTTTTCGAATTGAGTTTTTTCTTTTCATTATATTATTTCCCATAATTGCCGCACTCCTAATATTCTCATCCTGTATTAAAATATTCTATACAATTCTTAATGCGCATATGAAAGCTATTTAGTTGAAACAACGAAAAAAAATCATTAATTTAAAGTTTAAGTTATCAAATATCTAATAAAAAGTGGTTACATAGGTAATCCGTTGGCTTAGTGGTTAAAGTACTTGCCAGTAGATCGGGAGGTTCCGGGTTTGAGTTCCGATAGCAGACAAAATTTTTCTTCGACATTTTTCGATGAAAATCGTTACGTGGCCGCGTGACGAACTTGGGGCTTGCTGTATCGGCATGGGTTTTCCGCAGTTTCCCTATACCCATGATAGAAATATCATAGTAAATGCAATACACAGGAAGGAGCCGGTTGCAACCGCAAAGGGGGTCGAAATGGAATTTGGAGGTGGAATGTAGAGGGACCAAGAATTGTGGACGCTGGAATGAGGACGGCGGATTGTGGAAGATTGTAAAAAGGTTTGGGTTTCTAGAAAGAGGAATAATCTGTACGACTGGAAGAAGACCAATAAAAAAAATACAAAAAAAAGTTGTGTCCGTGTGTTTGTGTTTTACATATTTTACATGCATGTTGCAGACAGAAAAAACATACACATATGTATACACGAATTTGGGTTATATGTATTAATGGTAAACTCAAATTCACATTTTTTTTGGTAAAATCGGCCATATAGGTTCCATATGCCCCTCCATAAATACTTTTACCTTTTATAGACTCCTGTGACATTTCTGTAACAAACCTCAACAATCCCGCTAAAATGTATACTAAACATTCCCGAGTAGAAATCCTTGTCCGGCTACAAAAAAGGACTGATCAGGCATCCTGATTTTTTGATCATACCTTGATCAGGATTTCTGATCAAGTCCTGATC
>JAPYZI010005142.1:0-11182 GCA_030523105.1 Ophioninae sp. A BG-2022a
AATTTCAAAGTTGGACCATCGATTTTTGCAAATTTTTCCATACATACCCCTTTGCCTCTTTTTTTCCGATTTTTCAACTGGACTTTCCGGGAAAACTATTAGAAATATCGATACGAATCCAACGCCATTATTTAAGTCAGGCAAAAAGCTTTTCCAAACTCACTCAATGAACCTCCATAGCATAAAAGGAGCTCACTCTACGACCTTTTGAAATTCCGTGATTTTCAAGATTCTGGCAAAGTGGCCGGGAGAAGACGAAAAATTTTTTTTTCCATTTTTAACCTTTTAAAAGGATGTATTTGATCGGAAATTTTCCGCTGACTACGAATCTGCCCGAGTTTTTGCCGAAAGTGCAAAATTAGACTGGGAAAATGGGAAAAACCCATTCTAGAATACGTTTTGGACATTTTCCCCTGCTGCAGATTACGGTAGCTATCGTAGCGACGGAGGTTACGAATTAGCGCAGTGAACAAGTGACAAGTGCCAAGTCAAAAAGTAAATTGATTTTTCGGAACGATGCAAGCGCGGTCGGTAAAAACGGAGACTGCGAACCGCTGCGCCGCCAATGAGAAAATCGTTTAACTGAATTTTCTTGATGGTCGATAAGATTTTGAGCTCTGGTGGTACATTTGTGTGAAAAATTCGGAAAACCAATTTCTGTGTGAAAAATTCGGAAAACCAATTTCAAAATAGATGAAACAAAGCTCAAAATGTGTACTTTTCACCGCTTCAGAGGCTTATGCTCGGGAAATTTATGAACGTGCAATACTTAACATCAGTAAACCAGTTTCTAAAAATATCAGTTTTGCGAAAAGTTTTCGTAATTTTTGAAAATTAAACCCAAACCCAAAATTTTCCATTAAAACAATCGTCAAGTTAATTTATCCGTCAATGATGCCCGAACTTTATTGACGGTACGATAGAATCATGCAATAGGTGTGACAAAAAAAAAGTTGGATCGCGTCCAAGTTTATTGTCAATTCGTGGAGCAAATTGCAAGAACGACCCAGACGATTTCTGGACGAAAAAAAAGTGATTCAGTTTATCGTGAATGTCTCATACAATATGTACAAGATGACGCTCGAGCCCTTGATGTGTAGAGCACACGTGGAGAAACGGTGAGTAGGATAGATGAGGGGAGAGGAAGGCCAAGGGTGGTGAAGCGACACGACAGGAATATCTATGACCCTCTATCCGCTGGTGTAGAGATCCGGTGCGCGCCACCCAATTATTTCGAGTTGCTCCGACGAGAGATCGTAGTACTCGCGGAAGCGAAAGGCCTCGAATAATCTCCCGAGCAACGTACGTACAGTGATGGAAATCGAGAATTTCTCTTAGCCAGAGATTCTTCCGGAAATTCTCGGCCGCCTGTCCCCTCCCCTGGGAACGATATTCCGGCCGCATTGAAAACGAAAATCCGTTTGATTCCACCGTTATTTATTCCGTCCAAGCTTCCCATTTTGACATTCAACGAATCCAAATCACCGTCGTACGTAGTCATTGATTGTGGCTACGATTTGAGAAAATTCTCGTGTCTGACGCTGATCGAAGTTTACCGGACTCGAACTAACGTAATTGGCGAGGTTTCAATTATCTACGGAAGTAGATAATTGAATATAATTGAAAGGGTAATCAGCATTCCTGTCCGTTTTAATGAATCAAACTTAGCCTTTCGAAGCTCGCTATCAAAGATACAGAGCTCGAAGTTGGAACCAACGACGAAGATCCCAAACACTAACAATCACTTACATCACTTTCACAACACATCTTCGTTTTACCCGAAAAAAAAACAACCGGAAGAGTGACGAACAGTTTTACATCGAAAGTGGTAGAGAATTTCGAGTTTCTCGAAGTTGGATTCGGGATCACCGAAAAGTTATCCAATGAAGACACATTTCCAACAGATCTAAAGAAACATTAGCAAAGAAAACAACCGGAGTTCAGTATCTTCCAGGACTAACCCCAAAGCGTACGAATCAGTGGTTGGATAATTACCCCAACGTAACCCCACTTTGTAACAACGATTGATCGAATCCTCCACATCTCCATGGCTCCAAAGTAAGTTCCATCAGTGTTCCACTTTTGTCTTCCGATCTTTCGCCAGAACGGAAAAAATCACGCCACAAAGTTAAAGATCCAAATTCAACAACTGATCCAATGATGTGACGGGGAGTAGTAGAGCTTACGCTACACCTTAGGGAATCGGCAACATGGGTAATCCTTCATTGGGCTTACGCGGAAAATATAAGCCAGAGTTGGACGAGTCCGCGATGAATCCAAAATGTGGAACGTAATCTCTAGTGACCTTCGTCGCTGGAAGCGTGGTCGTTGGGTGGAAAGAGGAAGGCAACGACGTCGCTTGGGTGGCACAGGCTGTTGTACGAGGTATGGAGGCAAGAGATATTAAGTGCGGTCAAAGCTCCCTTACGTGAGCGTAAACACCACCGAAACTCAAGAGGCAACGTTCCCGCTTCATTAAACATGTAAAACGACAGAGGTATACGTCCTCGAGGTATATAGCGATCGATATGTACATAGTCAACGGAAAATTGGTCGAGGATAACTTATTGGTCCCGTAGTTGATGTTCAAGCGGACCCAAGGTTTGACCCTACGTGACAAGACGATTGAATCCGTTCGAGGATTCGAATCAACACGCCAATGCCAATGAGGTCCGCAGACGTCTTTGAAAACCCTTTCCGGTCCTTTCTCGCTTCAACCCTCGTTCTTCCTATGCGTTTCGAACTTTGACACCGGTTCGTTCTCTCGTTTAACACATACACGCGTCGTGACTCTTCGGACCCCAGTATTGCTTACTCCACCACGAAAAAAGCTCTCCCCGTGGTACGTATCTACGGATAATCGAATTTACGGGGGGAAATTGGCGAGGCGGTGTCCGGGGACGGGAGGGAGTAAACGCGAGGAGGTGAGGATGGCTTTCGAAATGCTGGAAATGCGGACAGAGCGAGAGAGACGGGAGGGAGAGACGAAGGGAATTGGAAGGAGAGCAAAAGCTGGGAGGAAGGAAGGAAGGAAGTGAAGGACTGGGAATGAGATGTAGAGATAAAGGAGGAGAGTACGAGGCAGTCAGCAAGGGGGTTGGAGGAAGGGAGAGAAAGAGGAAAGGAGAGCCGGATTGGAGAGGGTCTCGGAAGCTGAAGCTCTGCGGCGGCAAACCCTCAGGATGCTTGCTCACCATCCCTCTTCAACTTACTCTCTCGCTCTTCCTCTTTCTCCCTTCCTCGCTGTCTCTTTCTCGCCCCGTCTCTTCCGCACGTTTCATGACGTAGCCAACTGAAGAGGGAGGCAAGACGATGTAGCGGTGCAGTTGTAGTTGGGCAACGGAGGATCAAGAGGGAAAGAGGGCAGGGGAGAAACGATCGGGAGAGGAATGCCGGGCGAATCGGCAGAGAGCTGAAACGGATGAAGGGAATGAGAACGAGGGAAGAGGAGGAGGGTCCCGGAGAACGCAAGCTCGGAATACCTAGTGACGTCGGTGGCGTACACGTAAACGCGGAATATTTGATGGGCTGTCAGAAGCAGTCTCTGTAATCAGCGGTCGGTTTGTTTGCGCTACCCATACAGAGGCTCATCCAGTAGCGGCCATATAGATATCCTTCGTCTTGCGCAAACGGGCTCATGTATTCTTGTAGGTAAGCTTACGTGTGTGTAAAGAGAATGAGGAATGTATGTATGTACGTAGTACACCGCGAGGATAACCCGTCCCCTCGCTGATCTGTACACATTTCTCTCTCGCTCTCCTTCCGACCATTCCGATCTCTAGGACTTTCCATTTCTGTTTGCCTATCCTTTTCTCTCTTTTCCTCTTCGTACGTCCTTCATCGTATAGGGTACTCGTAAAAAGCTCTCTCCCTCTCTCTCTCTATCCCCCTCGTTCTGTGTCTTCGTTTTAATCTGTCCATTCCGTGGTTCTTGGAAAAAAACACCTCTTGGGTACTTTGCCTCGTCCCTTGGAACCGACACTACCCCTTGAACCCCCATCAACCCCTTCCGCTCCTTTTCACTTTCCAGCGAAGAACCGCTTCAAGCATTAATTCTTGGGATTTTCCTTCCCCCTTGCACACCTTCTTGACTCTCTGATGCATGGGTCCCAGTCTCTTTATCATTCCCTCTCTCTCTCTCTCTCTCTCTCTTTCTCTCTATCTCTTTGTCTCTCTTCCTTCTTGCGGTTCCTCAGGAATCTGTACCCTCGGTAGAACGACGATCAAACGCAAACCCATGTAAGCAATTCCTGCGGTGGATCGTCAATGAACGTATATACATATTAGTCCTTCGCGCAGCCTTGATCTCCCGCGATCTCAGAATTCAATCAAACCCTCCCAGGGTTAGGTTTACTGACTTTCCAGCTCATGACGGCCCTCAGCGTATACAGGGTAGAATACATCAGCCGCTATCACATGTACACACAACTGGCTGCTGCAGCGCAATCACGATGTACGAACGGGAAGTGGTGGAAAATATATTGAATTATAAGTAGGGCTGATGGTGCTCGCAAACTCACTCCCGGGCTTTGCTAATATATTGCAGGAAACACGCGTCAGAGTTCGATTAGTCTACCACGCGCAACTTTTCCGTTATGGAAATTCTAATGACTTTTTAATGCACGACCGAGTACACTGTGCAGCATGTGGACACTCGGTGGATGTGTCTGGAACTTCTGACACCGACGTTTTTCTTTTTTTCTTTTTTTTTTTTCAGACGTTATTTGAGCTGAGATAATTGGAATTGGCGTATCGAGATTGAAACGTCGCTTGGAAAATTGCACTGTCGTTTATTATTATTATTATTTTTTTTAATGTTCATCAATTTTTAAAAACCGCTGCTTTTGAGCCTGATTATTGATCACTGGTTTTTGGGTTGTCACCATAACCTCAGTCAAATCAATAATCAAAGTAGTTTGAAATAATTAAAATAGTTAATGAATAGTTAGCTCAGAGATCGCGTCGATTTTTCACCATAACTTCGAATAATCACTTCAAGAATTCGATATAACCTCAAACAACTCTGTAATCATAGAGTTATTCGTGGCCCCCGGAAACACAGAGTAAACATGATCCGAATCGCAGATGAGAAAACTTTTTCGAGTGGCTTCGTAATTGAAACTTGACAGAGGCCGGCTCTTCACGGTCGCGTAGTTTTCATGGCACGATTTCTTACCTGTTGGTTGGCGGAGGATTGGCGTAAGCAACGCACGGGACGACGATCGTATCACCGAGTCGAGCAGCAACGTGGATCAACTTTTCGTTGAGTTTCGGTGCGCTGATACCCCGGGAATCTGGGCAAGATTAATGTTTTATTTCCAATCAGTCCGGAAGATCAACAATCATTGGATTTATTAATCATTCTTCGCTTCGTAAAACGAAAAAAAAAAAAAAAAGAAAAAAATGAAGGCGACTTTTATCCAAAAGCGAAGAACTCGACGAACGCTGCGTGACGTTTCGCGAAGTTATTTTCGCGAAGAAAGATAATTCATTGTCCACGCGAAGTAATATCCATCAGGGCACGAACACGAGCCTGCAAAGTCTTTTACATCAATTCGAGGGTCTTGTAGCTCTTAGATGGTTCGGAAGGAAGCAAAAGAAAATGGCAAGACGTTTCTCTCTTTCTCATCCTCGTCTTATCCTCAGCCGGAAAGAAAGATGGGACGAGAGGGAACTCACGATGGTGGAAAGTTACACCCACATCCGAGCAAAGCCCGGAAACCTCTTTGGTTCATGTAAGTTTGCCGTTGTGATATACGGAAAATGTTTTCCATGGTCCCGTCATAAATAGCCTGGTAAGAAAGGATGGCAGAGGGCGTCCGGTCGGAGAGGAGAAGGGAATAAGCCGGGATGGAAAAGTAAGAGAATGGGGTAAAGAAAGAGCCGGGAGATGATAGAGAGCGAAGAAGAGAAAAGAAATGGCGCCAGCTGGAAGATCGGCCCTTCTCGACATTCTTATACGCACGGTCCCACCTAATGGAAAATTGTGGCCGTCGTACAGTAAAACACGGATACCCGCCTCGTGTATGAGCTTCTCCATCGTATAAGTTTACCCTCCCTCAACATAAAAGTGGATCATCGTTGTCCTAAGAATCCCCGAACCGAGAAAAAGAGAGGAAAAGAAAAACGGAAAGAAACACTCCTGCAGGCTATCTGGTAAGGACCATTAAACTTCATTGCTGTATCCCTGATGCGTAACGACTCGAATCTTTCCGCGAATTCATCTTTGGGAAGTAATGATGCTCCGGAAGATCGAAAAAAATTCGTTCTCACTGGCGAATCGTTTTTACGTGGCAGAAAAGCTGCACGATCGAAAAAAACTTGAATTTTTGTTGCAATCTTCAACGCCAAGCGAGAGGTAATGAAACGTTCAACTGCAGAGCTGCTTATATCGAAAACAAAATATTTAGAAACTGAAAGAATTAGTTTTCGTCGATGCTTTTACCTTTTCCGATAGTTTTACCTTTTCGATAAAACTCTAAGAAAATACATAGGCATTTTACGACTTTTTTGATTAACTTTTTTATTTCGCATTTTTTTTTTTCTTGGAGAGCTTGTTTTCATGAAAAATTATGTTGCAAACATGTTGCATATATTTCTTTAGGTATCACCAGGGATACGTAAAATAGCATTTCGTTGTAGGTAAAACCTGAAGGGCTTTACGTTCCGGAGTAGCTCACGCTTACGAGACCCGAGTGCCTCGAGTCGTACCCAGAAGAAAATATTCAATAAAATGTTCCCATACTTCGAAACCATTGTAACACATTTGTCGAAACATATATTAAATTTTCAATTTTCCATGCAGAAAAAAAACTGTTCTGCTGCGTGTGCTTTTTATTGGCCAGTGGTAAAACTGATAAAAATAGTTCTAAAAACGAAAATCAACTTTTTTGTGAATCGACGTATGCTGTGTGAAGGTTTGACGATTTCTTCAGTTTTTTTCAACTAATAAATAATTGCAGTAACCAGTAATTATAGAAATGATTAATTACAATAAACAATAATTACTAATTAAACAAACCAATAGTATCAATCAGTAATCGTACTGGCCATTAATTAAGCAATAAGTAATAATCCTAAATAATGAAGAAAATCGACTGTATTTTTCGATAATTCTTAATTCCAAAGCGAATAAAAAATTCTAAAGTGAATAAAAAATCCACGATCATCAAAATTAGCCCAAATTTTTAAACCTGTACGTGAATAATTTGCGAAACCTCGGACGAGCTTTTGAAGATTCTTGAATA
Source organism: Ophioninae sp. A BG-2022a (assembly GCA_030523105.1). Classification (NCBI taxonomy): domain Eukaryota; kingdom Metazoa; phylum Arthropoda; class Insecta; order Hymenoptera; family Ichneumonidae; species Ophioninae sp. A BG-2022a. Next base: position 7,248 of record JAPYZI010005142.1, read on the forward strand.
ATTCTTTTTGATCAGCGGAGCTTCGAAATAACGAAAATAATATTTTCAAAAGACGGTTAAAGATAGAAGATTAATACTTTTCTCTGGCGTGGCAACATCGATGCGGCACGTAATTAGAAGCATCGTGATACCTGGTGGAGTGGCTCTAGTGGGGCGCAAGGGAAGCGAGAACGTGGGACCAAGACAAGCTGTGAAGATGGGGAGAACATCCACTCGAGTCCACCTAACTAATGATGCTTCTACCCACGTCCGATACTCGAAGCTTCGGCACATGTCGCTTCAACAAACATCGAGTTCCACGGCCCTTCTCGGCCTGTCACACTAGACACGTATTTTATTATTATTATTTCTTTTTTTCCTCTTTTCTTTTGCAACCTAATCATTGCAAACGTTATTTTCGAGACTTGTTCTGCGTCATCGTAAACTAATCCGTCGTTCAGGCAACACATTTTTTTTTTCACGCTTTTATCCATATTCGGAATATTTCGAAACGTTGAAAAAATATCGTTTCTTCAGGCGTGTAAAAATTCTTTGCGTACGAGGGTTTAAAGGGGATGTTAGTTTTCCCGAGCACGTTGTTTTTTATTTTGTTTTTTTTTGTTTAATCAATTCTTACAATTCTCCCCTTCGTGGAGGCTCAACGACCTCGTTATGCAACGCGGCTCGAATGGATGTAATGACTATGCAGCCTCACAGTTCCCGCGCTACAAAAGACGCGAAATTGTAATATACTCAGGCCTGTACACCCACGCGTCTGTTTTTTCGAACTTTTTTTTTGTTTCCTTTTTTTTTTGCTGACGAAAAAAAAAGCAACAACAGCAACAACGCGTACATCACCGAGTGTTATTTTTTGCCTCGTATGTTTTACATACATTCGCGGATATGGTGAAAAAAAAAAAAGAACAGCCGGTGATGGTTGTCACGAGTTCAGGACGAGCGCTCCGTGAATGACGATGTTCCGTCACGTGTACTACGTTTCACCATGTACATCAGGTTCCGTCGATTATTTTTGGAATTTCGTTTTTTTTTTTTTTTTTTTCTTCCCGGCCAAACCGAATTGACAACGTAGACTACCACTTTCTTACTACCTGGTCCATGGAGACTGAAAGATTCTTTTTTTTCTTCCAAGCTCCATCTACGCTACATGATTTCCCATAGGAGCGTCCTGCTCTTTGTGTCTGCTCAACAGGTCGAGTGGATTACTTGAGTTATTCACAAACTCGATTGCTTTTTACTAATCGACTTTATCGCTTTATCGAAACTAATTAAAGGCGAACCCAACCGTGACGACTTTGATAAAATATTTTTTTTTTTTGTTTACATTTTCTCGTAGTATGCAATTTGAAAAATAAGAGTACCAAAAATGACTTTGTTACTAAGAAAGATTATTCCTTCCGGCCATTTTTCACGAATTTAATTTTTTTGCTTGACGATTATCAAATTCTAATAAACAAATTATTCAAATCGAATAGGTATACGTATTTAAATCGAGGAATATTTGAAAATGGAACAAATGAATTTTAAAAATATTTAAATATTCATCCGAATTAAGTCGACAGTCAAAATTTTGAAACATTTTAATTTAGAATGATTATTTCTTTCGCAGGTTCGCTTTTCATCAAAGAAATCGAAATGTTTCGATCATCGATCAACTCGATTAATCGTTCCTCGATATCTTTAATTTATTTTCCGAGTTGTCATGATTATTATCGTTGCAGGGTGTTCGTTATCGATGGGGGAGTGAAACGGGCTGGTAAATTGATTTTTGTCAATGCTTACCCATCAATTGTACTCGACCAATGTTTGGACTGACCACAGTCTCTTGCGTCAGCCGATGATGGGTTCTACAACGATAAGTCATCTGTGCGTCGCTCCGCGTTACATTGATTATCATCAACTCGCCGTTTGGCAGCATATGGTATTTGCCATCTGTGAACAACCGAGTCCGTCAATCATCCCATTCTCCCCGCTCAATCTCGACATTTTCCCATATCCGAACAAACAAACAAAAAATAACAAAAAAGGAAAACTAATATTCGCCGCCCAGGGTGAAAACCCCCCTGGCAAACGTGTTAACGATATCGCGGACGTTATTGAAAATTTCAAGCTGAAATTTTGTTTCACTTATCGATCTTTGTCGTGAAAGGAATTAATGTCCTTTCAACGCGCATTGGCAAAATCGTATTACGGTGAGAAGATTTTAGGATTTTGAAAAAATTAAACGATAATTTTCTTTAATTTTTTAATAAAACGATTACATATTTTTTATTATTTTTTTTATTCACGAATTTTAAATGAATTCGGAATTCTTTCGATAATTTGAAATTGTTAAGAAAATATTTATTTCATAACCTACAACCAATTTCTCACCCAGCTTATTTAATTAATAAAAATTAATTAAAAAGTATTATTCCCAATTTTCGCTTTAATGACTTACGAAAATTTCCAAACGTAAAAACGTTTAAAATAGTTATAACGAGAAGAAATTGTATTGCATCGATTGAATTCTGCAAAAGTGTTGAGTTCGATTGAACCACGTGCAATTAAATGAAACAGTAAAAACTGATTTGTTGAAAAAAAAAAGTCAAACGAGTTTTGTTTGTATCGTTTTTCGCTTTTTATTACAATTGGAAACGGTTTCCTTCGGACGAAAACAAAAAGCATTGTTGAACACAAAAATAAATATTGAGTTTCAGCCTCGAGTGAAATTCGCTACATTCCCAGAATTCTTCGCAAAAAAGAGAACTGTAGCAATCAACTCTAAAGGGCACGAGGCTACTTTGTTCCTCTTTTATCGAAGCAACCCCTCGCTACTTTTCGTCCTGATTTTTTGCCACATATACTAAAATGATAATACAAGAAAACTGTTGTTTTTTTCGCATCTGCAACTAAATACACGTTCGTAAATTTATTTAAAAATCAATTTTCATTTTCTCCTTTCGACAAAAACTCAAAAAAAAAAAATCTTTCACGTGAAAACAAAATAATAAACAATATTACTTTTCATCCTTTGTTTGGATTATTTACGACTTGATACAGATTATTAAAAAAAAATTCTAAAATACACGAAAAAAAAAGAGGAGAATATAAATTCCACGAACAAAAAAAGAAACAACGTAAAATGCTGATAAAACAATGTACAACAATGACAAACCGCGAGAAAAAATAATCCGAAACAAAAATAAATAAAAAAAAAAATTAAAACAAACAAAAAAATTAATCAACGATATCATCCTGCGAGAATACGTTAGTACCGGATGTGAGCCTACGAAGAAAAGATATTTCCGACTGACCGCTTATAGTCGAGGGGTAGATATTGAATGACGGCTCCTGAAGCCAAGACGTGACCGTAACGTGATCCCGCGCGAAGCTCGGTACGTTGCATCGCATGAGTACGTTGTTGCCCAGGGAGCCACCGAGGCTCTGAACTTCCGGATCGTAGCGTTGGTTCACCACTGAAACAGGGGGGGTGGAAAGGTTCGCAAGGTTGAAAGTGGTAGCCAAAGAAGAAGTGTACACCGGGGTTGTTAAGGGCAGAGGAAGCAGCGTGCCCTTACGTCTGACTATCGTTCGATATAAGAGACCTCGGCGATGGTGCGGGGTGAAGAGACGGTGAAGGGGTGGGGGGGGGGAATAAAAATGGCGGAATGAGGAAGCAGCGGTGACTGGAGGTAAGTCGACGGTTTGGCGGGCGCGAGAAATACCTCAGAAGAGTCTTTCCGAGGTTGGCGAGGTCGAAGCGATGGCGACCGTTGCGAGATAGAGTGGCAAGGGCAGGGGCACAGGGGGTAGGTAGGTAAAGCTAGCAGAGGGAATGAGACATTTGCCAGGTTGACGGTAGTTGGAAGCAAAAGTGGGCTAGCGGGGGGAAAAGAGAATGGGGGGTGAAGGGGCTTCAGGGGGACCGAAAGAAAGAAAAAAAAAAACGGGGGCGG
>JAPYZI010005143.1:0-11179 GCA_030523105.1 Ophioninae sp. A BG-2022a
ATATATATATATATATATATATATATATATATATATATATATATATATATATAACACAAATTGAGTTTCGAATTTATTGGAAATGTGTGTGGATTTTCCACAAATAAAATATGATATTGATAAAAATGCGTTGCAAATATTTATGCACCCTATATTCACATTTATATATCTTTAGATGTGTTAATATATATATATATATATATATATATATATATATATATATATACATAATTCCTTCTACATTACAATAATATTAATAATAAGAAAATTATTATTTCTTTTCTTATGATTATTTTTAAAAATTAGAATTCTTTTTTATTTACTGTTTTTTATTATTTGGAATAAGCATTTAAATTTATAATTATTATTTTATTCAGTAGTATTTATATTTATATTATAAAACATTATTTTGTTCTTAAGTATTTTATATTCTCTTCTTTTATCTTTATTTATTATCGCTATTTTTGAATTGTCATCACCATTTATTATTAACAAAAATAAAACTAAGTTTATTGTTATTATTATTAAAAATACGAATAAAATGTTTGTTCTGCGTTGCAGGATCATGGGCGATACGACGGAATTCAGAGGGTCCTTTTCGGCGGAGGGTTGCGATTTTGGTTGCACAAGTTACTCCTCCTCGACTCGCTTTCGTATCTGTCACACGGCCAGTTGAGCCTCAGCCTGAATCGCATGATACTCGTCGACGTGGACGACATATTCGTCGGTGAAAAGGGCACCAGACTACAGAAGGACGACGTCCTCGCCCTCTTGGCTACCCAACAGAGGATACAGGCCTTAGTCCCCGGTTTCAAATTCAATTTGGGGTTTTCCGGCAAGTACTTCCATCACGGTACGGCGGAGGAAAATTTGGGGGACGACATGCTACTCGAGAACGTCGACAGGTACGGAATTTCTTTTTTTTATTTATTTTTCCAATCAGCCGTAAAAAAAAAGCATAAATTGATTTTTTATTCAATCCTATCTGAAATAGTAATCAAATTTTCAAATTTTTTCACAGTTGAACAATTAATTAAATCATTTCAATAATTTTTCGTAATTTTGCAAATGGCCAATTAATTTTTAGTGATTTTAGAAATTGGAAAAAAAGTTTTCACAATTTTACAAACAGGTATAGGATTCGTTCGTCCTTTTATTCTTTTCTTTTTAGAGTAAACAAATTTCCAGAAAAAAAATTGTAATTTAAGAATAATGAAAAATACATACTTTAATCAAAATGATTTTTTTTTTCAATACTGTTTTTAACAGCAAGGGGATTTTCAGTTTCCCAAATAGCTCAAGGATGTTCAAAAATGTTTACAGTTTCACAAAGCAGATATGGGACTCGTTTTTTTTTTATTTAATTTTTCTGCAAACAGTAACAAAAATTCAAAGAAGAAATCTCGAATAAAATTTTTCATTTTGAAACCGTGAAAAAAAATATCCCAAAAAAAAAATAAAAAAAGAAGCAAAAATTGAATAATCCATGTTTATTTTCGTTTGGTCTAAAAGGATTTTTCGTGTTGTTCAGGTTTACGTGGTTTTCCCACATGTGGAATCATCAGCAGCCCCATCTGTACGAGAATGTAACGCATCTGCAGTTGGACATGACGCTGAACAAACAGTTCGCGAAAGAGAACGGAATACCGACCGGGAGCGGTTACAGCGTGAGCCCGCACCACTCGGGGGTCTATCCGGTCCACGAGGGACTCTACGAAGCCTGGAAGAAGGTTTGGAACATCAAAGTGACGAGCACGGAGGAATATCCGCATCTGAGACCGGCACGATTGCGTCGAGGATTCATTCATCGTAATATCATGGTAAGATCGACTCTCGAGTAACCGGAAGTCCGATTTTTTGCCTGCCGGAAGTCTCATTGTACAATAGCAGCGACGAATTATGAATTTTAAAAAACGTTCATACTTTTTAAATTCTTCTCTAAAGAATTATTCAAAATTTCAAATTCGGAATTTCAAAATTATTATTTCTGATTGTATCAATAATCGTGCGTTATTTAATTCCTTCATTACTTCTTCATTGAAATCATTAAAATTTAATAAAAAATCATAACTTAAGGCAATTTAATCGGCATGATTATTATTATTAATATTATTACTTAAACAATAATAATAATAATGAGAATGATGATTTAATCGAATTCGGTTGGTATTTTTAATTAAATATAAATGATTTCAATCATTTTAATAATAACAATAATAATTGTTATTGTTTGTAGTGTAAATAATATTTTTTAGTTAATTACCAGTGAATAGCGATATTCAATAAAGCGATATTAAAATACGTCTCCGAAGAAAAATTTTTGCAAATTAGAAACTTGCACATTGCCTTCTCCTTGTTATATTATTTCGCCCGCGAAGTTTTCCTCGGCGAGGTCAATTTGAAAGAACCGGATCGCTCATGCACGAAATAAAATGATGAGGTGGCAGCGTGGAAGTTTTAATTTTTTTTTCTTCTTTGTATTCCATAAAATATAATCGATAATCGTGTCCTTCCAACTGAATGGTCCTTTTTCTTTTCCCTCTCCTGATCGAACTTTTCTCTCGTTCTCTCTTTTCGTCTCTCGTACTTGCGAGAGAATAACAAAAGGGTCAGTTTTTTTTTAACGAGACGAACGGGGAAAAGAATCGTTTTGCAATGAAAAATATTTTAAACTAAACTAAATACAAATTTCTGTTTTTTTATGTTTTTCAATTTTAAATCGTAATTTGCAATTGAAAATCGATTTTTAATATACTTCGAAACATGTTTTTTATCGGCCTTCAGTAAGCCTTTTCGTGAAAGAAAAAAATTATTTAACATTTTTTAAAATATTAATAAATATTTAGACATATATGGAATTTTTTTATTTCAGAAGTTAAAAAATGTATTTACTTTATTCTTTTACTTGGAAAAATACAAAAAGACAAATTTCAAATAAATTTTTTAAATTACATTAATAAAAAAATTGTACGAATTTTTAAGCGTTCAATTAGTCAATTTGATCTTTATTTTGCCAAAACTGGTTTCTATAAATAATTGAGTATTTGTTAATTCTGATTATTAAGAATATGTCCAATGAGGAACAAAAATATAATTTCTCGTCATTTCTATATATAAAGAAATTTGACGTCACAGAAATAAGCACGATATATCTAAATATAACTTCTATTATTTGAAATAGACGCATTTCTGCGAAACTATTTTTAAGAAATTCAATTTAGCAAAGCTTTGTTATTATCAGGAATAAAATATGTATGATCTTTCGTAGGTCCTGCCGAGGCAAACCTGCGGTCTCTTCACTCATACAATTTTCATCGAACGTTATCCGGGCGGCAGAGACAAGCTCGACGAGTCCATTCAGGGTGGCGAACTCTTTCAAACTATCGTATATAATCCCGTGAGTAATACGAGTCATCTTATCATTCTTTTATCTCGTCGTATAATTTTGTAATATACGTCGTAAAATTGTCTTTCATAAATGAAGGTCATTCAACAAATATTAATATTGAAGAAAAGTTGTTAATATCACTATTATTAAAATTTAGATCAATATTATATTATTTGTTTATAATCATTCACTATTTTATTATTAATATAATATTCATATATTTATAAATGAATTAAAAATTATTTATTCCCAAATGTACAAAAAATTGATATTAATATCAATAAAGTATATTACAATAATGATAGCTCTATCAATATTATAGTCATTTGACAAAATTAATTTTCTCTATTGTACAAAATTTAGAGTATTATTTTTTGTAATTAATGTTTAAATATTGTTATTATCATTATCATTATTATTGTTGTTGTCAGGACTATGATAGTTCGTATTTATTCATTATAATTTATTTATTTATCTTTTTAAATTATTTGTTGTTACCAAATAACGAGAAATAAATGTAAAACGATAAAATATTTTTTTTTTCTGCTATTTCTCTTCACGATCTGGGTCATCGATAATTTTTTTTTTTTTTAATGTGTCGATTTCAGAATGTTATCGAACTTTTTTTTCTAGCTAATCCAACAAAATGCCAATGTTTTTTCAGATAAATATCTTCATGACCCACATGTCGAATTACGCGAACGATCGTTTGGCCCTGTATACTTTCGAATCGGTGATCAAATTCATTCAATGCTGGACGAATTTGAGGTTATCGAGTGCACCGCCCCTCCAGCTCGGCGAGAGATACTTCCAGCTTTATCCCGAAGAGGCCGATCCCGTATGGGGAGTAAGTTATTCGCGATCAATAATTCCCCATGAGAACTCGATATCCGTATAATTTCGAAATTATTTTCCAGAAAGATTGCGATAGTAAGAAATACAATTTTTTTCAAAATATTAAATAAATTTAAAAAAAGAAATAAAAAAAATACGTCACTTATCATTTTATTCAAGAGTAAAAATTATTGTTAAATATTAATAAATCATTTATACATGTAAATACAATAATTAAAAAATTGAATAAATAAAATGAGTAATATATTCATCGTAATATATTTAATAGATTTTTCAAAATGCCAAAATACTGGAAAAAAACAGAACGTGATTAACATTAATTTAAAAAATTAACGATAAAATGATAACTTCGATAGGGAATGAATATATTTGATACGCTTTCAGAATCCATGCGACGATCAACGTCATCAAAAGATTTGGTCAAGAAACAAGACGTGCGACCAACTTCCGAGATTCCTAGTTATTGGCCCCCAAAAAACGGGGACCACGGCACTCTACACTTTCTTGTCGATCCATCCGGCGATAAGCAGCAACCTACCGAGTCCAGATACCTTCGAGGAGATTCAATTTTTCAATGGAAAAAATTATTACAAAGGGCTCGACTGGTAAGGGCGAACGATTAGAGCCGCTTTTCAAATACAAACTTACGAATACAAACAATTTCTGGAATGCGTTAATTTTTGAAAAATCAAAAATTATGTAACCAGAATACAAAATTATAGAAATGAACTAATCCGGCAACTAATTCGAATAAATCTTCTGATAATGAAGTATTTTTAAAAGACTCAAAAAACATCAGATCCTAAAAAATCTCAATATCAACTATTCGAAAAAATATCAAAATTAGCCAATCGAAAAAAAAATCGGTAAATCAACCGAACGAAAAAAATCGAAAAAATCAACCTATCGATTGAATTTAAAAAATCCATAAATCAACTAATCCGAAAAGAATCCAGGAATCACCGAAACCAAAAAAAAAAGGATGTAAAAATAGGTAACTAACGAAACGATGATTTGACGACAGGTACATGGGTTTCTTTCCGGCCTCGAAGAACGAGAGTTCGCGTTACCTGTTCGAGAAGTCAGCGACGTATTTCGACGGGGAGTTGGTTCCTCGTCGCGCCCACGCGCTGCTACCGCGGGCAAAGTTGATAACGATATTGCTGTCGCCGGCGAGGCGAGCGTACTCCTGGTACCAACATACCCGTGTTCACGGTGATCCGGTCGCGAACAATTATACGTTTCACGCGGTGATAACGGCGAGCGACACGGCTCCGAAGCCGTTACGTGATTTGCGAAATCGTTGCTTGAATCCCGGCAAATACGCGCAACACTTGGAGCGTTGGTTTTCGTATTACACGCCACAGCAGTTGCACATTATCGACGGGGAGCAACTACGACAAAATCCAATCGAGACGTTGCACGAGCTTCAACGTTTTCTCAAAATAACGCCGGCCTTCAATTACTCGACGCACTTGCGTTACGATCCGAAAAAAGGTTTCTTCTGTCAGGTGACCAATGAGGATCGTACCAAATGCCTGGGTAAAAGCAAGGGTCGTCAATATCCACCGATGGAGGAAAGGTCCTACAAACTCTTGCAAGTACGTCAATTTACGATTAAATCTATCTTCTGTAATAAAGCATCAAGCTTCACATCGCACAGTACACCTGTACTTTTTATTTGATTTTTTTATCTCGAATGGTGTCTCAGCTTTGCCGCACACGCTCTTACCAGACGGACTGTGTAATCGATTTTTCGTCAACTATTTCTCTTGTTTTTTTCCAGCCATCGTCCATTCGTAAGCTTTCAAAAAAAGACTAATCAAAAATCCTCAATGGAATATACTCGTGTCAATAATTCGTTTTTGACGAAAAATAACCTTAAAATGTCATTTTAAAAAATCGTAAAATTGCAATAAAATGGCAATAAATATTTTATGGCCATTTACTTTATTGTTTATTTATTTCCTTTATTTATTTGATATTCGATCGAAACGATTTTCGTAATGAGGCCATTCAAGGAATCGATCGAATTAACCCTCACAAAACAAAACGAAAAATGACGCTCGTTTGTGCTCTTGATTTCTCAGAGGTACTATCTGTCGCACAACACGGCGCTGGTGAAGCTACTGAAGAGATTGGGCTCTCGAACAATACCGCAATGGTTGAAGGACGATTTGACGGACACGGTGATGACTTAGCAAACGCCGGAAGCGTGAAACGTCACGTATTTGCATTACGGAGGGACAAGAGTGGGTCCCGAGGCGCCGACGTATACGAGTCCCGCCAATGCGCTTCAGGACGATCTGTAATTAATTGTACATTTTTATACATTCCGCTCGGGAACTGTAAATTCCTATGAAACGAGAAGAAAATGAGGAGAAGATAGACGAACGGAAGAGAATGAAGAAAATGGCGAATGTAACGGAAGTGCAAACGCTCGTACGATTGTGTACGTGTTAATACGTACATTTACACGTGTTACAGTTTAAACTCGTTTTTAGTTACGACTAGCTCTAAATCGAAACCGAGTAATAATGCAATGAAGATTGTCAAATTAATTGGTTGAAAGGATCTTTTAAGCTGACGCGACGAAACCAAACAAAACCTAGAAGACCCGAAGACAATCTCGAAAAAACTCAAACCCAAACACGCGACAAATTTATATTGAAACACACTCGAACGAAATTAAACCCAAACACGTGACAAATCGATATTGGAACAAACCCAAACAAAGAAAAATTCAAATACACATCAAAACCAAACAAAAAGAAATGAAAACAAATTCAAACCCAAACACAACAACCACAGCAAATCGAAATAGAAATAAACTCAAACACACGAGAAATTGTTCGAAACCCGAACCGAAGAACACGAAGAAACCAAACAAACTCAAACCGAGACGTAGTCAGACCCAAACACACGAAAAATCGAAATTGAAACAAACCTAAACACACGAAAAATTGAAACAACCTTTGTGAAACTCTCCAATTCAATAATCGGTAACTTCCAATTATTACGAGAAAAAAAAAACATTAGTCGCGAGATTATTCAGAGAAATCTCGTTTTCATGAGAAGCAGAACGTTCGAACTGAAAAAGTGTTTCAACTTTAACATTTGTACTCATATATAAATATATCAGGGTTAAATGAAATTGGTATTTTTTTCAAATCAAGGCCACAGCAAAGATTTTTTGTAAACGATAAAAAGAAAGTCCGTTGGATCTTTTCTCCGACATAGCCCAAACTCGTTTCCGGTTATTTCTCAATTTTCACAAAAATCTGAGTTTTTTCACGTGTCGATTGGGAAAAAATGATGGGTTTGAATAAAAGTTAACGCGTTACTGAACGCGACGAATTTAATCAACAATATACCGATACGTCAGCGTGGCAATGAGAATAACGAATATCGATTTTTTTCGCAACCCTTATATATCGATATAAAAACGATTCCGGGCCTATTGTAAATCTAAGAATGGCGTAACTGGCCTAACGTAAACCCTGTTCGAGATTAATCAAAGTTTCGATCCTCCCGTTGCCCTCGAACTCTATCAGCTCGTTTCACATGCTCCATCGTTGCGTATCTCGATAATTCGTTTATTTCCCAATCAGCACTATTTGCGCCACTGTTCGTTCAAATTTTCGTTCGTTCGAGAAAACGAGAATCGTCACATTCGTTGAACAATACTTTGAACATTACTCTTGATAATGGCAAATTTGCGAATATTCGAAGTAAATTCATTTATTTCCATTGCTGAAATTAATTCGCGAATTAACGAATAATTATATTAAGTACAGAATTAATTAGCGAGACAATTAACTCGTTGGTCAATTAATTGTAGAATCAATTAATTCGTTAATTGATTAACTGTATTATTGATTGACGAATTAAGTAATTAATTGGTCGATCAATTAACGAGATAATGAATTCGCTGATTAATGAGGTAATTAATTCGCCGATTAACTAACGAAAGAATGATTTCGTGAATTAATGAAATAGTTTACTAATAAGTGACGTAATTAATTCGCTAATCAATCAATTTGATGCTCAATGAGTTATGGAATTAATTCGCAAATCAATCAATTTATCGCTTAATTAATTATAAAATCAATCCGGGGATTTATTATCTCGCCAGTTAATTAATTACGCAATTAATTAATTCGTCAATCAGCCTATTATTGAAGTACTTCGTGAATTATAATTAGTTCTTCACTTAATCGGCTAATTGATTCATTCCTCCCGTAATTAGCGAAATAATGAATTCGTAAATAAATTAATCACGAAATCAAATTAAGAGTCGGTACAACGATAAGTCGAGTCGATCGCAAACGGGAGGATCAAAAACTTCGAGAATTGTATCGAGCAGCCAATAAAACTAGTCACACCTCGGGGTGAACGTCTCGTCAGGATGTTACCAGTGAACGACGGGGTTAATGCATCGAGCGATGTCTTTACTTTTTTTTTTTTTCAATTTATTTTCAACCGAAACGAAAAGCGGAGTCGCGAAGACGAGAGGAAACAACGCGAGACACATTAATTAACGGAGTAATTGAATTAAAAAATGTTTTAAAAAATTTGTTTATTGTTTTTTGTGTAACGAGAAAAAATACGTATTTACACACGTTTCTTTTAGTACGAACTTTAATTCGTATTAAAAAAAAACAAATTCTTCACAGTACTCGTCCAAATTTCCCAACTTCCGGAAAAAAAGAAAAGCTTATTCGTCGTAAAAAAAGTATACGAAAATTGCGTCATTATAAAGATCGGAAAATTGCCGAAGTTGTATACTCTTCTTTTCGTTCCTCTCCGATTTTCCGAAAGAGTGGCCTAAAATTTAACGAGGGTAAAAAAATACAGATGGGGAAAAAACACTCGAGTATTCTGGTTGCGTTGTTGGAGGACGATAAAATGCGAAAGTGAAAAATTCGAACGTGAATTGGGCTACAGATTTCCTTAATAAAAAAAAAAGTATAGAAACCTAAAAACGAAAAATTAATCGGACCAAGGAAATTCGAAAACAAGACAGAAGAAGTGCCAGGGTAAAAGTGAAATTGTAAAATTGAGACACCGTCGGAATCGCGAATGTCCAAATAGTTTTCGATGTTTCACCAGGCTATGTATGTATATACTTGTCGTTCAATATTTCAAAAAGACGATCTACACATTTCAAGTTTTGGTGAGCGCGTGGGCCATGCCGTTACGAGCAAAGCGCAGTTTTTAAATTTTTTCTACGACAAAAATTGGACGAGATATTCCGCGCTGAACTTTTCGAGTCCGTGCTGAGCTTGATGCTGAGTAAAAATGGCACAGCAGGTTCTGACGCGCTAAATATCTTTTCCAGTTACTAAATATCTTTTCTAGTTATTAAATACCTTTTCCAGTTACTAAATATTTTTGTCTAGTTGCAATACTGATCCCGAATTCGAAGTAGCGATCTCTCAGGATTGCACGTTTCGCTGCTGATCAGCCACCGTGCCGTTGTCGGCTCAGCATTGGGCTCAGCACGGAATATCTCGGCCAATTTTGACTGTAGAAAAATTTAAAAAAGTGCACTTTAATCGTAATAACAAGGCCTACAATGTGAACATAAAATCTCAGAGTTGCGGATAACTCTGTATCCGTATTGGCCGATTTCCGTCTGCGAAAAATCGGTGTTGCGAACTCGTGCAAATTGTTCACCTTTTATCGGGCTTTTACCACCCTCGCGGGCTTCTTTCTTCGGGAAAAAAATTGTCACCCCGTCGAACGACGGGGTATCGTCCATGGCCGTCAGGGATTATTCACGATCGCCACCAATTTCGGTGACAGTGTACCGTGTTTTATTCTCATCGCGAGAATATCGAACGATTGGAATTATCGTATTTTTTTTTCATTGCCGATACGAAAACGAAAATGGATGATCGCGAACGCTCAATTTTTTGTCCATTGGCGTAGCGATCGGAAGATGACGATGTTGTTGATGTTAAAAATGACGATAAGTGATCATGGCTCAGTGTATATTCTGACGATACTATTCTCGTCGTCGATTCTATCGCCGGAGAAGTCCATTTGTATATTTGTCATCGTTACGCGTGCTCGTTTACTTCGTATCGAAATTCCGTCAAGATTGGGCCTCGAAATGCCAAAAAAAAAACCAACAAAAATATCATGTGCTATAAATTTATACGGGAATTTATATATCATTTTTATCATTTTTGGTACATTTGAAGCGAAAAAATGTCCGAATCAAATTGAATTTCGATACCATCCTTGAGACGTATCAGTGAAGACGTGGAAAAAAATTATGTTCATTTTTTTGAGTTTCGTCCTTTGACGATTTTATCCCATTTACAAAAAAAAAAAAAAACGTTCCACCTTTTCGTATAAAATTTTGTCCCAGCTTGAAAAAACGAAACATAAAAATTTGAAAATCGTCCATGGAAACACGTTTATCAATTTGGGAACAAGAGAACGCACTTCTCTTACGAGAACCAAATCGCGATTGCAAACACGCGAACGAAATTTCATATCAAACGTAATTTTTGTATTTGCCCAATTAAAAAAAAAAAATCTCAATTGCTCGTAACTTTTCTTTCGACCGAGGAAAAAAAGAGGAATTCGAAATATATTTCCAGGTAGGAAAAGTAAAAAAAAAAAATCAAGAAGAATAAAGAGAAACTTTCGAACTACTCGAGATTGCGATTCCACTGCCCGCCCTTTCGAAATCGCGCCGTGCTTGCGAGGGAATGAAAATACGTAATTAAAACAAAAAAAAACAACAAAAAAGGAGCAATAAGAAACATGTCATTGTCCTTTTCGTCGATTTGTACTTTTTTTTTATATTTTGATTTTCTGTCGCAAATTGTTTACGACTTTACACTGTATAAGAAGAGAGTGTGTGTATGTGCGAAAGGCAGGGGGGGGGGGGGGGGGGGGTGGAACTAAAAGAGGGAGCTG
>JAPYZI010005144.1:0-11979 GCA_030523105.1 Ophioninae sp. A BG-2022a
CAACGAGGAAGAACAAAAAAAAAAAAAAAAAAAACGTGATCTACAAGCTCAAATGGAATGTCGTATTCCAGTCTGGCTGAAACGAGACGAACGAACAAAGACTAGAATTTAAGAGCGGAGAAGACGGTTTAAAGGGTGAAAAAAGAGAGAGAGAGAGTTTGAGTCGAGTTTCAGTCAAGTTTTCGTTGATTTTGAATCAAGCCCGTGTAAGTTGAATTTAAGCTCAAGCTGAGATCAGGCTGAGCTCGAGTCGAGTTAATCTCGGCTAAGTTCATTTCCAGCCAGCCAAGCTCGAATCAAGCTCAAGTTGGATTGGCTCTGAGGTCGAATCAAGTTTGAGACGTGCTCGGATCGAGTTTGGGTCAGGTTTGCGTCAAGTTTGGGTGAAACTCGATTCGAGCTTGAGCCGAGCTTGCGCCCGCTTTGAGTCAAGTTCGATTCAAACTTGAGTCAAGCTCGAATCAAGCTTGGGTCAATGCCGATTCAAGCTTGAGTCAAGTTTGAATGAGATTCGATTCAAGTTCGAATGGGATTCGATTCAAGTTTGAATGAAATTCGATTCAGGTTTGAATGAAATTCGATTCAAGTTTGTATGAAATTCGATTTAAGTTTGAATGGAATTCGATTTAAGTTTGAATGGAATTCGATTCAAGCTTGAATGAAATTCGATTCAAGTTTGAATGGAATTCGATTCAAGTTTGAATGGAATTCGATTCAAGTTTGAATAAAATTCGATTCAGGTTTGAATGAAATTCGATTCAAGTTTGAATGAAATTCGATTCAGGTTTGAATGAAATTCAATTCAAGTTTGAATGGAATTCGATTCATGTTTGAATGAAATTCGATTCAGGTTTGAATGAAATTCGATTTAAGTTCGAATGAAATTCGATTCAAGCTTGAATGAAATTCGATTCACGATTCAAGCTTGTATGAAATTCGATTCAAGTTTGAATGAAATTCGATTCAAGTTCGAATCAAGCTTGAGTCCAGTTCGAGTCGAGGTTGGTTCAGTTTGCGCCGTTTGGAATCAAGTTTGCGCCAAGCATGGGCCAAGTCAAGTCGAGCTCAGTAAACTTTGTTTCTAGTTGAATCGTTTCGATTCAAATCTGAGCGAAGTAATAAAGCTTCAACAAACGACTCGATTGAAGCAGTAAATACTTCTAGGGTCTCGTTTGATCGCTTCGTAAAGCGACGGTGTTCGCGAATATTGCAAGATAAAAAAAATAATATAAAAATGGGCACTCGGTTAACGAAAAGACTCGGAGATGTTAGGGACCGCGATCGACATTGGTCGTAGGCATTGGCACGTTCGTGAGGATAGAGCAGCATTTCCGTGAGATACTCTCCAGGCGTCCTCTAATCAGCTCAAGGGAAGGGAGCGATCCACCGGAAAGGGCGTTAATTATTCTCCCTTCCGGGGAATGTAAATCGAAGAAATCCTCGGCCCCGGGGTCTCTGACTCTTCGTCTTCTTCCTTATTTCGGTTTTTCCGGATCGCGTTGGTATCGCCCAGTCCGTAAGGGAACCCAAGACGAAAGACGAGAGGACGGCGGGAGAGATGCCTTCACGCTCGACTTTGCCAACCGAATTAAATCCGAGATAGAATATAAAGCGAAATTATCCCTCTCTCGAAGATCACCGAGCGAAGGAACAGCACACGAGTTAACTATAAATGGTTGAGGCACCTGCGGTGGTAGAATCATCCCTCCGATCCGTTTCCCCACCCTACCCGGCCAAGCTTCCTTCGAGCTTTTTCCGACTCCCGGGGAAGCCTCGAGTTGCCCTTTAAGGGGGATACGAGAGATATTCGGATCGGCCTGGTGAATTTTAATCGACCACGAACGATTAGAGCCAGATTCATTGGGGGGGAAATTGGGACTCGTTGGCGAACCTCTTCTTAGGGCTTGCGATCGTTTTCTCTCAACCCTCTCTCTCTCTCTCTCTCTCTCTCTCTTTTATTTTCTTTGGTTTTTCAAATATTATTTGTTATTATTCTTTAGTTTGGTATTTATTCATTAATCATTCGGTTTATTGTTTGTTATTATTAATTAAGTCGTTGATTATTAATTCATTATTTATTCATTTAATTTATATTTAATCAAATCAAAATGACTCTTTATTATTCAATAATTTGTCATTTTTTTACGATTTTGGTTTATGTATTTTTTTTTTGAATTTATTTATTTAACCTTGCATTTTTTATTTTTTCATTAAATACATTTTTTTTTCTTCTCATTATTATTTGTCATCGTTAATTAAATTTTTTTTTTTTTTGTAAAATTTCCCGAAAGCACGGACTAAAACGGAATAAATAATAAATAAATAATATCATCGTCATCGTCGTCTCGCTTTCTCTGTTTTTCGATCTCTATCCACGCGGTCAGGATTCACTCGTGAATTCTGGTTCTTCGAGTCTTTCCAGGGCTCTGGGTTCTCGTCCCTTCTGGAATCCCTTGCCCCCCCCCCCCCCGCCCCCGCCCCGGGCCGCCCCGATCCCCTGACGGCATCAGCTCGGTCCAAGCTCGCGTCCACACCGGGACCGTATCAGCAACCGCAGCGAACACCTCAGAGTTTGCCCTATCCCGGTCTCCCTCATAATTAAAGTCCCTCTCGACGCGTGTACCGACCGAATGGGAGTATTTTCTATTAACATTCTTGGTTAACTCGGCATGCCCGGAAAATGAGGACGATAGTCACGCGTCGCGATCCTCGCCACCACTCGAAAGCGCTTCCCGCGAAACGCTTTCGAGTCGTTACTGCTGCTCGTTCAAATTCCCAATTGTTTTCGTTCGGCTTTTATAAAAAAACGTCGAAAATTTCCGAAAAATCGACAACAATCATGAAAAATCTTGGCGAACACAGAAAATCGGTGAGAATCAACGAAAATCGTAAAAAAAAAAAAAAAAACACTGAAAATCCGTGAAAATCAGTAAAAATCGAAAAAAATCTGTTGAATCGATAAACAATGGTTGAAAATCACTGAAGATCGGTAAAAATCGGTAATAACCGTAAAAAATCACACAAATCGCTAAAACCCAGTTAAAAACTACTAAAAATCGTCAAAAACAATACAAAACCCATAAAAATAATTAAAGACCAGTAGAAATCAGCAAAAATCACTAAACCCCGTAATTTGGACAAGCGGAAAGAAAACTCGCTGAAAAATCGTCGCTGACATTAATAAAGTTGGTGAATTCGTTGGAACCGGAAGAAAGGAGGTTGAACGTGACACTTGAGATCCGCTGGTTCGTTGATGGGCTTGAACTCGAATTACGTCGTTCAATTGAATGAGCAATTGGTCGTTGATTGTACCGGTTGAAACGAGGAACGGATTCTCCAACGTGGATTGGCTGGTAATGGCCAAAAGGTCATTCCGGATGCCTCGTGTCCAAACTACACTTGGGACAGATTCTGATAAGCCGTGACATTGGATATTTCTAAAATTGTACGTTCCAAAAGTGAATAATAATTGAATCAGCTGAAACATGGTAATTGATCGTTTAATTTCCAACTTATAAATCAAAACCTTTCGTTTTTGCGGTTCCAATCTATTTGAAGCCGGAAACGGTCATTAAATCATGATTGAATTCGTCATTCAATTCAAACTTAATAATGAAAATTATTTCGTCGTTTTCGGGTGCCAATCGATTCGAAACGCTTGAGCCGTGGCTGCGCGTGCCGAACGCTGAACTCGTTAGAATTTATTTGGCGACCGCTTGAAAAATTCATGATTTTAATTATTGAGCATTTATTGATTATTGATTGATACTAATATTGCATTTATCGATTATTAAATGAAGCGGACAAAATCGTGGGCTATTAAGTACTCGTGGTAGTTTAAATATTTTAATTATTTGCAACTCAACATGAAATCAGCTTGGTCCCGAACAAACCCAAACAAATTTAAACGCGACTCAACTTGATTTCAATTTTGAGTCAACTTAAAACCAAGCAAAATCTGCAGCAGTTCGTACGTGAATTAAACTTTAACTCAACTCCGATTAAACTTGAACCCGACTTGAACTCAACTTCGATTCAGCTTGGATTCAACTTAAACTCAACTCGGGCTCAACAATTCAAATTGAATTCAACTCAAACCCAAACAAACTCGAATCCAAACTTGATCGAAATTAAAACCCAACGTCAACCGAACACTGATCAAACTCAAAACCAACCGAGTCTAAACCCAAACAATCCAAAACCACCCAAGCTCTTTTCAAACTCGAAACAAACTCAACCCAAACTCAACCCAAACCTAATAAACGTATCGACAGACTCGTTCAAAAAGCAATCACGTTTCTACCAATCGTCAAAAACAAACAAACAAAAAACCTCAAACAAACCCAAACCCTCAACCAACAAGGAATCGGCCGGCTTCGAATTTACAGGTGGCATGGAATTTCTTAAATTCACGGGGACGCGGATATTTAACGTCCGTCAATCAATGTCAGGGCGTACTCACGAGTTGGTCGATTTAGGCCCAGCTACGATTTAGGCAACTCTGCATTGCGGAAAGCGAGCGTGAGTATCATGAGAACGTTGAAACGGACACCACAGAGATAGAAAGATACATAGAGATACAAAGAGACACACAGAGAGAGAGAGAGAGAAAGAGAGAGACTTTCTCGATGTGTCTAGAGGGCAGTGTTTCGATTGTTCTCCCTGTCTTTTGTCCGGAGGAATGTCAGACCACGGTTTCCCGTTGAACGCCCGTATCGGAACGAAGCTTTTCGAGCTTTCTATATATATACACCGTTCCCGACTGTCGTCGTCGTCGTTGTTGGGTCGCGGGTACTTATCGTCATTGGGGCTAACATCGCACCATCGGACGTCCCATAATACTCGTGTATATATATATATATATATATATATATATGGAGCAAACACAGGAAAACACGTATCTATGCAGGAAACTTTCAGAAATATTATGAGGCAAAGGTTTCGACCAGAAAAGTCTCGAAAGCTCGACGTTCATCTTCGAGTCTTGATCTTCCAGTCTTCATCTCGGCAATGAGGAGACGGCCTCATTAAGTATGTGTACCCTTCCGGAGGTCGCGTCGTATGAAAGCCGATCGAACTCAGGATTCATCACTCCTTCCCAACACCCAATTCTTGCTCTTCTTCTTTTGTTTATTTTATTGTTGCTATTATTGTTATTATTATTTCTTTTTTTTTTGTCCATCGAACCCGGACGTCCTTCAATCGACACTCACATTTTCCTCGCCGCGAACGAATCATCGAGAACGGTTGTAACGTTATTAATAACGCGAGGAAATAATATTAATATTCGGAATATTATTGTTATCGTTTAGCTAAAAGAAACTCAATGATAATATTATTGATAATAAGAAATAGGAATAACATTTTGATTATGAAGATAAATAATATTCAAATGTTGATTAAAAAATATCGTATTTTTATTTGATTTATATATTATTATCACGCGAATTAAAAATTGCCATAAAATTATCATAAAAATGATGAACTGCCTTGAAACAAAAAGAATTTCAGATACATTTTGTCACACATTTTTGTAGCTTTTTTGTTTTTTTTTTTTTGGGAGGGGGAGGAGGGGCGTGTTCTTTCATCGTAGCATTAGGGATCAGAATTGGCGAAGAAAAAAAAGATGAATTTTTCGCTTGTTCAGAGGTTTAATATTTGTGCCGGTATCGTCCATGTTGGAAAAGCCAATTCTTCGAGACTGTTTGACGTCACGCGTGGCTGTTATCTCCCCGGTTTACCTTTTCAGTACCTTTAATGCAACTGGCGAACAATGGGGCTGGCGGAAACTTTCGTATTGCGTTCGTGTCGGACTAGCCCAAGCCGCTTTAACAACCCGTTTCCACGTTTCCCCCACTCCCCCTTTCCTCCCCTTCCTACCCGCCAGCCGTGTGCACTTTGTACTTTCCGGGATCGATAAATATTAAAAGAATTTTAACGCACTTAATTTGACTATAAATATTTATAAGCTCATTTATATTCGAGGCTATAACAATGACGTAATGATGGAGTTTACCACGCTCATGGCTCCCCTTCGGTCAACACTGCGCGATTTCTTTCGAACGATCCAGCCTCGACCTGCCAACCGAAAATATTCACTTTTTCATCATTTTCGTTGCAATTTTATTATTATTTATTATTTTCTTTTTTTTTTCGAGTCAAAGCAACGATGGATGACTTCTAGCGATTTGGGTATCATTCCGCTGGTTGCTTCTGATAAACAGCTGATGGATACTTTTATATATATTTTTGGTAGCTTTTTGATGAACTTTTTGAGTTTCAATGGATATTTGTTCGTTTTGTTGTTCGGTTGCACGTTCGGTTAAATATACATTTGGATTTTCGTTTAAGTTGCCATTTGGATGGTTGTTGCGATAGCTATTTGGATGTTCATTTCGATTTCAATTTTCATATCCATTTTGTTTGGGTTTGTTAAGATTTTTATTTGGATGTCGATTTTATTGTCAATTGGATGTCCATTTTATTGGATGTCCGTTTGATCATCAATTTGAATCTCGATTTTCGTATGCGTTTAAAAACTCCATTTGGACGTTGATTGTAACGTGCATTTGGATGTACATTTGGCTGTCAGTTTCGACGTCCATTCGAACCTAAACTCGAATGTCCATTGCTTCCTTCAATCACGAGAATTGTAGTAACGAGCTAATGGAGAACTGCTTCGGTCTGCCTGTTTTTTTTTTCTTTTTTTTTTTCCTCGCTTCAACCACGTCTGTCGTTTCACGGCTGTAAAATTCTGCAAAACGACCTAAATAGACAAGCGCAAGTTTTCGAAGGTCCGAGCGCCGCTTAAATTGGGAATGAGGCTTCGTCACGCAGCAACGGCACTATGAACTATTCATAGAGTTAGAGCACAGGGAAATAGACTGCCTAGTTCGTGCCCAACGTGTTTCGTATTTCCTCTCTCCAGTCTGCCCGTTTCGGTGCTCCGTGCGTTCTCCTATCCGAAAGAAGTCGTCATCCACCTTTACGACAATGTGCCAAAGCTTCGCTTCGACTCTTTTCGTTCGTCGTTCTTCTGATACACCAAATATTGAAACTTGAACATTTAAAAGATTTCGAATTGCTTGAAGAGCTTCTTCGCTTTCAAAGCGTATCCGTGGGGCTATCAAATTTCGTGCTGGAACCCTCTGTTCCTTGTGCAATTAAGGCAAATCCAAGAATTCAATTTTTCCAGATAAATCCATATCCTAATGGATTTTGAAGTTGATGAAATGGAAATCCAAATAGATATCGAAATGGACATTCAACTGGAAATCCAAATGGAAATCCAAATGCAAATCAAATTGGAAATCCAATTGGAAATTCAAAAATGGAAATCCAATTGGAAATCCAAATGGAAATCCAAATGGAAATCCAAATGGAAATCCAATTGATAATCCAACTGGAAATCCAATTGGAAATCCAATTGGAAATCCAAATGGAAATCCAAATGGAAATCCACCTGGAAATCCACCTAGAAATCCAAATAGACAACAAATTGGCCATCGAAATATTTATCCAAATGGAAATTCACCAAAAAATCCAAATTCAAATCCAACTGGGCATCGAACTCGATATCCAAGAAGCCGTCAAAACGGCGAACCGAAGGAACTTGAAAAACCGATATCAAAATTGACATCCCAACGGACAAGAAAAGAAAAAAAAAAAAAAAAACATCGACGGAGACCGGAAGTTCGAAGCAGATGGTACGAGGGTGTCCCAATAATCTTATAGGCAATAAATAGAGACCCGAGCTCGCGGCAGTCCGTTGTCGAAAAGATGATACTTTTGGATGGTCGGTAAAGAGTCGTCTCCTTATCATATTCGACATTTACTGGGTGAGGAAGGTTCTCACTCGGTGATTCCGAGCCGTTAAGGTATGGCATTGCCTTTCCCGATAACGAGAAATCTACGACGGGAGTTCTTCTCGCCCCTTCGACTTTCCCAACCAACTGCCACCGACCTTCCTTACCCTCTAACCATTTTCAGTATTTTACAAAAGCATCGTCGCCAACCTCTTTTCACCCTTCCTTCACCCCCTTCACTCATTGTTTCGTTCACTCCCGCCTACTCTCCGATAAGCTTTTCTATTTGTATTTGCGATAATCAAAGCTGCGCTTCTTTTCAACCCGACGATCCTCCAATATCGCTATACGTAATTCCTCCTGCACCTTCGTGCTTTTTTGTTTCCTTTTGTTTTCTCTTTCTTTTTATTTTCGACCTTTTGATGAACTCGAGGTGAGAAAAGTTACCAGACGAGTATTTTCAAAGCTATAATTGCAGCCTTCTCCCAAGAGAACGTTTGGGTTTATTTGGATTCATATATTATTATTATTTTATTATTATTATTATTATTATTATTTTATTACGACGAATGTAATTTTATATTTTTTTGTAAATATTTATTTGGATTCATATATTATTGCTTTTATTATTATTATTCTTATTATTTTTATTATTATTTTATTACGAAGAATATAATTTTCTATTTTTATGCAAAGAATTAATGTATACGCGTGACGATAATTTTTCATTGTATTTAATATTATTTTTTTTTCTGCAAATGAAAAATTATATTTTTCGCAAGAGATGTGAAAATGTTTGGGTTTGTTAACTGGCGAAAGAAGACGAAGATTTCTAAATCGATTGTTATTTCAATTAAGTAAAATTGATTAAGTACGAAATAAAATAGAATAAATTGGGTACGTAATTAAATACAATAAATTAAGTACGTAATTGGTATAAATAAATTAAGTGAAATAATGAAGAAAAATAAATGAAATACGTAACGAGGCAAAATTCATTGAATACGTAATGGAGTAAAAGTGATTAAATAAGTAATGAAGTAAAACGAATTGAATAATAGTGATTTTTTTGACGAATTGTTTTTTTTTTTTTTTTTTTTTGTTATTTTCTGGAGTATTATTTTGGCAGGTTTTATTTGTGATATAATAAATTTTTTATTGATTCTATTTAATTAGACTTGTGTCGTTGTTACACTCTGGTGATTTTTCGTGCAACGAAAACGTTCAGAGTCTCTCGTTCCTTTCGCGTTTTCGCGTTAAAACGTTTCTTCGTTATTTCGTCCGGAAACTAAGAAGGCCGGTAACAGGGTCGCCTTTTGTCTGGTTTTACGGGAAGAAGCTGTTCCGGTCGTCCGGAAGGATGCTCCTGACGTTTTGGTACTAGAATCCATCTCGCGACGATCGAAAATTGACGCTTACCCGAGTCGCCTTATTGACGACTCGGATGCCAGTTAGGGTCGAAGGTGTCTTGGCTCTCGGATCTTCCCTCGTATTGTCTTGATAATTGGACGTCATCACCAGATGCGCCTTAATCGAGCCTGAACTTCGGAGCCTCATTAACTTCGTCGATATCAAAGATTGACTTTTTCTGTTACAGTTTTTACAGGCATTTTGTCAATCGATTTTATTCCTGGGGGAGGATTTAAAAAAAATCAAATGTATTCACTATAATCCAAGACATCGAAATTAATCCAAGAAATTAAAAATAATCCATGAAATACAGAATAATCCAAAGTAATCCACAATCATCCAAGAAATCCAAAATAATCCAAAATAATCCATGAAATCCAGAGTAATCCAAAGTAATCCACAATCATCCAAGAAATCCAAAATAATCCAAAATAATCCAAGAAATCCACAATCATCCAAGAAATCCAAAATAATCCAAGAAATCCAAAATAATCCAAGAAATCCAAAGTAATCCAAAATAATCCAGGAAATCCAAAGTAATCCAATAAATCCAAAATAATCCAATAAATCCAAAGTAATCCAAGAAATCCAAAATAATCCACGGAATCCAAAATAATCCAAGAAATCCAAAGTAATCCAAGAAACCCAAAATAATCCACGAAATCCTAAATAATTCAAAAAATGTAAAAATAACTGTTGAAAAACATATTCAATGAAGGAAAACGAAAATTGAATTTTCGATTGAATCAATTGAATATTTATGAATGAAAAGGGAACCAAATTGGCTTGATCCATTCACGAGGATGATGACAAGGAATGTTGGATGCCGGATTGGTCGGGGTTTATGTCTAATTCAAAATACGAAATTGGAGATGGCTCGGTCCAAATGTGGGTAATTAATGGTGAATAATAAACGTGATATGACGTCAGCGAGGTACCGAGGGATGGATTTAATCGTGGTGCCAGTTTGAACGTCATCGCGTGTTAACCGTTGGGTTTCCTGGTCGCCCAAAGTGGACCCAAACTTGGACCCAAACCGAACATTATTACGGAGATTTCTTTATTGACAGCTTACATCCTCCGAGTCGAAATATGCACTCGAGGCGGAACGTGAGACACCCATTGGATCTTGGAATATGTATCTTTGATACCGTTCCACCCGTGAACACCGATAAGATGTGTGCACACGTACTAGACAATCGGATCTTCCTTTTCGCCTCTGAAACCACGAGAAAACCGAACAAAAATCGAGAAAAAACGAGGAAAAGAAAAAATATATAGAAAAAAAAAAAATCGAGGAAAAAGAAACGCGAGAAAACTGCGGAAATTCGGTGGCAGACTTTCCCGGGGCAGAGTTGCTCTTGAAACCGAGGATAGACGAAGAAAGAGAGAGAGCAACCAAATAAGAGGGGCGAGCAACTTTGTCGGACGGAAAATGCTTCGGGATCGATATATTCCAATACTCGGGCGTCTCGTTCGACTGCGAAATGTTTCTATTTTTTTTTCCTTTCGATTTTTGGTTTTCCCTGTACTGTTGCAAATGTAATTTTTATTTATTTATTTGTATTTTAAAAATACAAATATTTCAAATTGTTTTGTTAATTTGGATTAATTATTTTTTAATGTTTTCTTTTCCGGTTGTTGATTTGTCACGTTTTCGCTCGTTTGGGTTTATTCGTTGATTTATTATTTATTTATTATTAATATTTCTTATTAATTGATTATTTAATAATTATTCTTTGAGGTGATTATTATTTTTCCCATTAATTATTAATTTTTTTTTTATTTACTGATTCATTTATTACGGAGTATTATTTTTTTTTACTCAAATTAATGAATTGTTTACTGATTTTCGTTCAATGTTCTTTTTTCGATTCAAGCGTTATTTATTTTTTCTGTTTTTTTCGTATTAATTTATTATTATTCATTTATTTATTTATTTATTATATTATTATTCATTTATTATTCATTGATTTCAAATGAAACCCGATCAACAAATCCAATCAAATAAATATAAATAAAACATCGAAACAAAAAAGAAATAAAAAAAATAAAAAAAATTCTTATTATGGACGATCGACCGAATTACGGATTTTGAAAAACCGGAAGTGAATTCTCCGGGACCGGATCGTATTGTTTATTCGGCGAGGATTCGCGATACGGGAGGACAAAAAAATAAGAAAGAAAATAAAAGGATAGAAAAGTGCTCGCTAATGAGTTTGAAGAGTGATTACATCGAGCGAGCGGAGCGCCCGTAATGCAATCGGGGAAACATATTTGCACGTGAACGTGGCGACTGTTATTTCGAGCATCGATCAGCCGGACCGCTCGTACACCCCCGGACTGTCACAAATCGATAACGATCCGACGTTATACTCCCGGTACAAATCATCGTTTCCACCTGTGACAATTAATCATAAAAGCTCCCCGGGGCTTTTATCTTCGCCTCGATCGAAAATAATATTTCGACGCTACCGGTAACCCGTTCGACGACGATTCAACTTTTTCTTCCCCATCGATCGTATCGACGATCGCCGGCCCCGTGAAAATTCAACGTGAAAAATGGTCACGCGCGCGCGACAAAATATTTTCCCAAAAAAAAAAAAAAAACGAAAAAAAAAACGAATTTTAAATGGAAATTTACGAGGTAGGAAAAAAAGAGAAGTTCACGGATAAACTATGGTTTTTTTTTTTTTTTTTTTTTTTTTTTTTTTTTTTTTTTTTTTTTTTTTTTTTTTTTTTTTTATTTTTTCTTTTTTTTCTT